>CAUYPK010044933.1:0-58852 GCA_963574355.1 Loris lydekkerianus
TAGTTAATAATGATGTATTATATTCTTGAAGTTTGCTAAGAAGGTAGTTCTTAAGTGTTCTTAATACAAAAATAAAAATTAAAAAAGATAACCAAGTGAAGCAATGGCTATGTTAACTGATTATTGTAATTTCACTATATATACATATTTCAAATAATCATATTATATACAAATACAGATTTTTACAATTATATTTATGTAAAATTTTGTTGTCAATTATGTTTCAATAAAACTTAAAAAACTTATATATATTTATGGTTTGACTATCATGTGTTAGCTGTGTTTTCCATTTAACTTATTTTGATTGATATTAGTTGTGCTTCTGGGACCTATAAGTTTATATATTTCTTGAAAACTAAAATTTGGAGCCATTATTTAAAAAATGCTTTGTATATTTTATTTTCATCCTCTTCTCCTTCTAGATATTCAATTGTATATAGTTTAGATGGATTTATTTTGCATGGCTTTTGAGGTTGTATTCATTTTTACTAATTAAAATACATTGCTTTTTGGACTGAATATTTCTTTTAATATATCTTCAAGTTCACTTTTCCATTGAAAAATACAAACTAATTTTAAGGCCATTGAATAAATATTTTATCTTATATGTTTTAGTTTTAAACTCTAGAATTCCATCTAATTCTTCCTTAAATTTTATAAATTCTAATTAAATTTTTTATATATGCATTTTTCATAAGTATATCTTACTTTGTCCTTATTTATTTATTATTGTACTATTTGGGATTTATTGAAAGTACAAAGAACTATGTTATACTGATTGTGGTTACTTGGTAAAGTCCTTCTTGTGATTGTGTCCTGCTCCCAAGAGGTGTGCCATACACCTCACCCTCCTCCCTCTTCCCCTCTCCCAATCCTTCATTCCCCTACCACCTCCCCCCACCTTGTATTAGATCATCTACTGTCTTTATATTAGAATTGAGTACATTGGATTCTTGCTTCTCCATTATTGTGATGCTTTACTAACAATAATGTGTCTACCTCCATCCGAGTTAATACAAATGATTAATACAAAGTCTCCATCTTTTTAAATGGCTGAATAGTATTCCATGGTATACATATACTACAGCTTGTTAATTCATTCCTGGGTGGTGGGCATTTAGGTTTTCTCTACATTTTGGCAATTGTAAATTGAACTGCAATAAACAGTCTAGTGCAAATGTCCTTATGATAAAATAACTTTTTTTCTTCTGAGTAGATGCCTACTAATGAGATTGCAGGATCAAATAGGATGTCTAATTTGAGTTCTTTGAGTATTCTCCATACTTCCTTCCAAAAAGGTTGTATTAGTTTGCAGTCCCACCAGCAGTGTAAAAGTTTTCCCTTCTCTCCATCCATGCTAGCATCTGCAGCTTTAAGACTTTGTAATGTGGAATATTCTCACTGGAGTTAGGTGTCAGGGTGGTTTTGATTTGCATTTTTCTGATGATCAGGGATAATGAGCATTCCTCCAAATGTTTGTTAACCATTCATCTTTCTTCATCAGAGAAGTTTCTGCTGGTATCTCTTGCCCAGAGGTAGATGTAATTGTTTACTCTTTTTCTGTTGACTAATTTGAGTTCCCTGTAGATTTTAGTTATCAACCCTTTGTCAGATTGATACCCTGTAAATATCTTTTCCCATTCTGAAGGTTGTCTTTTTCCTTTACTTGTTGTGTCCTTACTTGTGCAAAAGCTTTTCAGCTTCGTTAAGTCCTATTTGTTAATTTTTGTTGTTGTGATGGCCACTGAAGTCTTTGTTATAAAATCTTTCCCCAGTCCAACATCAAGATTTTTCCCTACACTTTCTTCTAAGATTTTTTCATTTTTTGTCTTAGATTTAAGTCTCTTATCCATCTTGAGTCAATTTTTGTAAGAGGTGAATGGTGTGGGTCATGTTTCAGTCTTTTACATGTGGTTATCCAGTTCTCCCAGCACCATTTATTGAATAGGGATTCTTTTTCCCACTGTGTGCTTTTCTTTGGTTTGTCAAAGATCAGTTAGCAAGTAGAGATTGGTTTCATCTCTTGATTTTCTATTCTGTTCCATATGTCTATGTCTCTATTTTTTTGTGTCAATACCATGCTATTTTGATTGCTGTGGACCTGTAGTATATCCTGAATTCTTGTATGGTTATGCCTCCGACTTTTTTTTTTTTTTTTTTTCCTTCTCTTTTTACTAAGACTAGCCTTAGGTATACACAGTTTGTTCTTTGTCCATATTTATAATGCTTGCTTTCTAGCCCTTGCATCTTGATAATCCTAGGTATTACTACAACTAATTTTTATTGATTGCTGCTTAATCTTTTCCAAAAGATAGCATATGTTATACTTCTTTTGTATCTTATGAGTTTTAATTGAATGGAGGAAATTGTGAGTGAAATTTGTTAGAGATTCTTACTTTGTCATGTTTCTATGAAGAATAATTTTTATCCTTGGGAACAATTGCCTTTCCAGGAATAAAACACTGTAGCCATTTCCTCACGTGAGGAATGATGGTAAAATCTCCCCCTGAATGTTTCAGATGGATGCTGCTGCTTCTTCTTCTATTTCCCTGAGATCTCCATTGCACACATTTAGTCTGGCAGTCACATAAAGATATGAATGGGCTTTATTTATGTATTTTGACATTGTCCCTGAGGCTCTTCCCTTTGAGCACCTTTCCATGTCTTTCAGCTTTCTCTGACAGTTCTGAGCTCTGCACTCTGACATCCCAAGCAAGTAAAAGGCTTCCTGATGCCCCAATGAGGCAAACATAAAAATCTTATCCTTTAAAATCTTACTTTTAAGGGTAGTTTTCTTGTAGTTTCTCCCTTGTTTTTTGTTACTCTGCAGTTCCATCAAATAGTTGGGCTTTTAACAAACTATATCCATATTTTATAGTTTTTATTATTATGAGACTAATTCCTAAATGGAATTATGATTGAGAGAGGCATTTTTCTAGTCTAACTTGTCTCAATCTAATAAAATGACTTAGAATTAAATAAGAAGATTTGGTTTACCTAAAAAATTCTATTGAGATCTACCAACCACATATTAACATACACAATAAATTACCCTTAAATTTATTTGTTGGAGAACTTTATCTAGAAAAGTTGTCTCAATCTATTCAACCATTATACAGGACATCTTTCCATTAATGTATAGCTACTTGATTTTGATCTTTGCTAGACTTGAGTTTGTTTGTTTGTTTGTTTTTGGTAGCTTTTGATTCATTTTGGTTATGTTAAAATATAATAGAGCTGTTTTCATGACTCATGTAATAACACAAGGAACTGATAAATTATGGAGTGTGCCATAAGTAATTTGCTACTAAATATAAAGTAGTGAGTTTCATTGATACTAGGTGAAATCAATAATTATTCACCCTCCCTCTTTCATTCTCTTATGCTTTGTTTAGTGACAAAGAAATGAATATAGCTAGACCTAACTCAGTAGAATATGGTAAAGTATACAATTTTATTTATGTCTCAGGATAGATCATCCTTTTTAATGCCTTGAGGAGGAGATGGCAAATGGGTAAAGATTGTTGTGTGCCAACATTTCTGCCCTACCCCAACCCCAACATAAACTTACCTAGGTCACATGGGCATTTCAAAAACAAGTTTCTGCCAAGGCCATGACAGAATTATTAAAAATGCAAAAATAGCTTTTTTTTTTTTTTGAAAGAAAAAAATCTCACTTTTCTTTAAATCTAGTGATACCTTGGAATCCAAACTTAATCCATTCCAGAACCCCATTTGAACTCCAAATTGTCTGAGTTCTAAGACAATTTTTCCCCTTTAAAATAACAGAAACTGGATTAATCTGTCCCTGGTTCCCACAAACTCATATTTTCAAACTGATTTTTAACAGTAAATACGCCAGATTTTAAGGTAAAATATAAATAATAATATTTAAATAAAATATAATTAATAAAATTAAAAACATAATAACCTGAAAATACAGAGGTCTGTTTCATCACAATTAAACACTTATTTGGAAATATACCCTTTAATGTTCATAAACTCCTTTGCAAACTTTTCTGATGCTTCAAAATTAGAACTGGCAGTTTCTCCAGGCTAACAACACTGTGATCCCTATCCTTTTCTTAAAGTTCTCCAACCACCTCCTCCTGGCTTTAAATTCCTCCTTTTGAGCATTAGTATCAGACATACCTTTCACTAAATCATTGTGGAGGACCCTGGGTTTCTCATAAATTATAGCCTCAGAAATCATATCACCAGTCAGCTGTTTTTCATTAATACACTTTTAGAATTCAGTGCTTCTCAATCTCTTAGAGGTCAACATTATAACCTCTTCACCGCATCATCTGTTTTGATAGCTTATTAATTTTTCTTTCTTTTTCTTTTTCTTTCTTCCTTCCTTCCTTTCTTTCTTTCTTTCTTTTTTTTTTTTTTTTTTTTTTTTTTTGCAGTTTTTGGCCTGGGCTGGGTTTGAACCCACCATCTCAGGCATATGGGGCCAGCACCCTACTCCTTTGAGCCACAGGCACTGCCCGTTAATTTTTCAAAAGCATACAAACAGTTGATTTTAGCATCTCTAACTGTTGGGGACCAGCCCCAAACTACACTGTGAATTCTTTCCTAGTGACTCGCAGCGATGAGAAGATGAGGGAAAAAAAGAAGATTTGAAGACACAAGAAGAAAGTTGTTTAAGAAACTGGCTGAGGGACTGTCCACCTCCATGTGTGATGACTGGTGGCAGCCCCTAGCTCCTGGCTTGATCTATTTTTATTACACAGATCGCTGTTTTAATCATCAATCTAATGGAGGAAGGCTGAACCCTTACGTTGTGGTTCAAGGCAGGCTTGCATTTTCTAATCAAACTATTTCTCTAACTAGCTACATTAAACAGATTTACCTCTTACTTTTATTACTCTAATTTCTTTATGATCTTAACACAAACAGAGCATGGGGCAGGGAACACAGTCCAGGAGCAGAATGTCAAAGTAGACCCCAATTAGATCGCACACACGCACAAATCTCAGGAGTGGAGATTAAGCCCCATGGGAAGTTTTGTGTGCAGCCAGACTGGCTCTGTTGCCAATATCAAGACAGAAGAAAGGAGATGTTTTCCTCCTTATCTTCCTGAGAGACTTTTTCTCTCTTAACAATGTTTAGATGCCCACCCTGTCTCCAGTGAGTTCAGCATTCCCTCACCAACTGTCTAAGTGCACAAACTCTCCCTGAGAGGGCAGCCCCATTCATGCAGAGCCTTGTCTCTCAGTACTCAGGGACCTCTAGGCTGAGTAGCACCTAGGGGGTGAAGCTCTTACTTGAAAACGCCAGGCTTTCAGGCTATCACAGTTTGCAACAGATTTTAGGCTTCTCTGATCCATTTCTCTACTGTTTCTGTTCCCTTTTTGCCTGTCTTCTGCAATCATTTTCTTAATCCAATTCCCAACCTGCTTATAATAAACAATTTAAAATTGGTTTTAAGGTTATTAAATCATTATTTCTATCAATGCAAGCACATCAAGATCTGACTCTTAAGTACCCACACCTCCACCCTCACTGCACATAGTAGTGAAATCAGCCACACATGTACAAATTCATGCTTGGTGACAAAATCTTTCTTAATTGCAATTGTAGCTATAACAACTTTCCTTCTACTTTTATTTTCCTCAATACACTTTTTAGAACCCCTGGTGAATATACTTAGTTGTTCTTACATTTAAAAAAAAAACAACAAAACACACAAAAAACAGGCACAAAAACTAAAATGAGCAGCGAAAATCAATTGAGATGCTTTCACTATATCTTCCAATAATGAACCGAGAAAGACAAAGAGTACAGGTGGCCCAACCACTAGGGAAACAAACACACAAAAGCACAAGAACAATGTGTGGGGCTTTTGGACTCCAAAGCAGCATTCTTATTTTGGTCAAAATTTGCTTGACTTTTTTGTTCCAATACACTTTGTTCAAGTCCTGGGGCACTGTAACTAAATAGAACATTAAATTTTTAAGATAAACCAATGAAGTTGCTCATTTATGATTTTCATAATGACCTTTATACAACACTTTGAATGAAAAACTACTACTACACATGAGATGGATGAATCTTACAAAGATAAGATTGATTAAAAAAACAGACACAAAAGACTTTGTAAAGTGTGACTCTTTTGAGGCTGGTAAAAACAGAGCTAATTTATTGAGGCCAGAAACTTGAAGTAGGTATTAGTAATATTCTGATTCTTGATTTATATTCTGGTTTTAACTATGTATCAATCTTACTATTTATACCATGTATTAAAATTCTCTAATATGTACATTTACAAGGTATGCCCTTTTGTTGAGTGTAATAATTTGTTAAAACTAGCTCCAAAAATCTATCCCAAATCTGTTCAAGTTATAAGTAATTTTTCCCCTAACAAAAATTTTAATTATTACCGTAGTCATTTGCTCTCTAAATATCATTAATATTTGTTAAAATATTACATTCCATGGAAACATGTTACACAAAGAATATAACTCAGAATTTCTATTGAGGTAGAATATCAATTTATACTTTTGCTTAAGAAGATGGATTATTCCATTTTGAGCTTTATGCATAGCTCAATATGAACTCATCTTTTCTACATAACATATATTTGCAAATATCTAAACCACTAATAAAGGTTTTATACTGTGCTTAGATAGCAATTTTCTTTACTTTATACCTGGGAAAATTGCACTATTAAGAAGCACATTTTATTAAATATTAATGGTCTCTCTAATCTCACCATGACAGATATTTTGTTCCTTTGTCACTAATGTGATGGATTCACTATAATAAATCTGAAAGGCCAGGTCTCTGATAATCATAGAACCTCAAGGCATAGAACATTCATTTATAATTCAAAGTAGAGCTAAATATGTGTAGAAAAGGAGAAGAGAGCAATACAATTTATAATGAAAAATAAATAAGGTTTCATTATACCTATTGTGGAATAATATACCTTTTAACTTTAGCATCAAGATATCGATTGTGTTTTTACTAATGATAAACTATAATATTATTCTAATTTTCTTAAATGATAAATTTAAAAATTGGAAAAAATAGAAATTATTTTTGGGAAAATAGAAAAAAAGAGATAAATTAAGCAGGTTCTTATTTAAAATTTCAATGAGTTGAGTAATTCATGACTCAGTCAATTCTATTATTATGTCGGAACTGGCCTGACATTATATAGAGATTCCTTATTTTCAGTTAAAATGCTTACCTGGCAGGACTCTAAGCACTAAAGACAAACTTGTGAACTGCTTCAATTTTCTTGTCTCTGAGGTTTTTGCATGGCCATTAATTACTTAAGATATTAATATAATAAAAAGTCCTGACCCTTCATCATTCTAGGTTACCATCCTCTATGGATATCAAGTTTGCAGATGCTCCTCCTGAAGCATGGTATCCAAAGCAAAGCCCAAACACCACAGGATGGGCTCCAGAAACATGTTTCACATAGACTTATAATTTTGTAAAAAGTTTCAAAAGTACAATATTTTAATAATAATGTTATGTGATTACAATGGACTCGATGTTTGTCTTTTGCAAAATTCATGTTAAAATGTTAACCTCCCAATGTGATGGCATTATGAGGTGAGGCCTTCAGGAAGTAATTAAGTCATAAGGGTGGAGCCTTTATAAAAGGGATCCCAGAGACCTCTCCTGCTCATTTTCTGTCATTCAAGGATGTAAAGAACAGCAGCAGTTTCACTGGAAGACAGACCTTATCAGAACTCAACCATTCTAGAACTCTGACCTTGGATTTCTAGTCTCTAGAACTTTAAAAAATAAATTTCTGTGTTTTTCTGTCTTTCATAAGCTAAATTTCTGTCTTTCATAAGCCACCCAATCTATGATGTTTTCCTATTGCAACCCAGACTAAGGCAAGACTGGTGTCTATCTTTATTCTAACTTTTCCTTTTCTTCTCAGTATCTGAATAATTGGGGGATCTGGATAAGAGGCAGTTAAGTGGAATACATTTATATGGTCCTTGGTTATTGCAGCCAATTACAGCAGTCACATCTATTGTGATTGCTGAAAGGCTTGTCATCACCTGGGCCTCTCAGTGCTACGACACAAAAATAGAAGAACATAATAATATTATCAAATAATTTATGACCCAGCATGAGAGTATATGGGTAATGGGGTAGAAGGTATTTGAAATGCAGGTATCCAGAACCAGATACCCAAATTTGGTGATGTTTAGTACTCATCAGGTTTTTAAAAGTATATAGTTTTTTGTGACTTCTAAACTATAAATATTAAAGAATATTCTTTTTACATCTCAAAAATTGTCAATGCATTAAAAAGAAAGTTATGCTTTAACAGATCCCCAAATATTTCTTCCATTGAACTGCTCCAGTGTTTTTCTGTTACTTACCACCCAATACATTCAATCTACTTCTAACAATTAAGACATTTTTCATTAGTCTGTTCCTGGGAAAAGCCTTAAAGATGGGTAAAGGTTGATGAAATCCTGGGAAAAAGATTAGTCAATTCTGGCTGATTATTGCAAAGTGACTCCTGAACAGGGAAAATCAAAGAGAAAAAAATTGAAACCTTGTATGAATCTGAATTAATTTTAATGTATAAGAAAATTCAATAAATACAGCAAATAATCAAAACATTAGCTATTTTATTCCCTTTATCTTTCTATTACTAACGCATGTTGTTTTTTGCCAAAAGATATATGTATGGATGCAAATAATGCCTTTGTGAAACATTTGTACTTTATAGAAGATTTTTACAAACATGATAAATACCCTTGTCATTTTTTCACCTAAAAATTCACCCAAATGCTTTTATTTTATCTTTCAACTTATATTTAAAAGCATTAATCTGCTCTTATGATAAAGCCTGTCAAACAGTTAAAAGTGTCATCATTCGTTCAAGGCTTGCACCAGAAAAACTAATTTACAACATCTAATTTTCTCTTGTTGATGTAAAAGTGTTAATTATCAAATTCATTCATTCACTTTGCTAAGTATATTATTATACTATGAATATAGATCAAAATAAATATTGTTACAAAGGAATGACGGCACATCAGAGTTTGGAGGAATGCATTGGTAGTGAACTAAAGACATGCTACAAGAAATGCAAGAGATAGTGCTAAGTATGACAAAGTGAGGGCAAAAAATATGAATTCTAAACAAAAGTAACTGAAAATCAGATATGTATGTAATATTTATTGAAAACCAGTGAATTAATGATAAGGAAGAAGAAAGGACATCAACATGATTTTTTTGTCACTTTCCCAATCGGATTTTGATGACTGTCTGTCTGGATCTTTCTGCTATGTGCCTGAATCAATCATTAATTTCCGTATAAGACAATGGACAGAGAACTCAAAATAAAGGCTCTCAGTCCATGAGAGTACATGCATATTTGCATCAAATAGCTTGCAATGAAATTTTCATAGCATCTTTATTCATCATAGTTTAAAACTTGAAATTGCCCTAATGTAAATCAAGACTGGAATAAATATGTATTTTATGATCTAGTTGTACAATGGGTTAGTAGATCCCTTGAAAATGCATGGAACGTTATTACATGAAAAAATGGATGAAGTCCATGGACATGATACTGTGTGAAAGTAGCCAAACACAAAGTAAACTATGCTGCATAATTTCCTTTACGTGAAATTAAAAGCATGAAAGACAAATCTATTGCATTAGAAGTCAGGTTATGATTATCTTGGTGGAAGAATGAGAAAGTCATGCTGGAAACATTGAGAAGAACAAGTAAGACTCATGGGAACCATGCTGTACCATGTCTTGATCTAAACATTGATTACATGGGTGCGTTGACTTGGTGAAAACTCATTCACCTCTATTGGTTAAACCTTGATGAAAATGTGTACACATTCATACTCACATACATGGAAGAATGCAACCAGCTTACCAGCCCATTAGGAGCAGGAAGTTTTTCTAGAGCATCTGCTTTCAAACTGCACTTAAAATTCTCCTAGTCAGACACCACTAATTTTTAATGCATTCATTGAATATTGGAAAATTTCTGCTACTAGATTTTTTTGAAGTATACAATAGTATTCTAGTGATCAATAAAATTTTGAACATATCATAATTTTGAACTGTGGTGTGTGTGTGTGTGTGTGAGCACTGGGAACATGCACACCAAAATTTTAACAGTTTTCTATATGGTAGAATTAGAGGTACTTTATTACTCATTGCTTGTATTTTCTAAATATTTAACAATCAAATTGTATTGCTTATAAAGTGAGAAGATAAAAAAATTACTTTAAAAATCACAAAGAGAAAGCAAATAACAACCTACCTACTGCAATAGATAAAATGACACAAATCAAAGTGATTACATTGCCTGTAGCTGGTAACTTGAGTCCAACTGACAGCAACTACAAGGTCAAGTTGTGGAGGTAGGTGATGTGACCCTTGTTAGTCCTCTCATTATGGTGCTAAGAAAATGAAGACTTGTTTTTAATGAGTGAAGATAACAAAAGAGTTATTTATTACAAGCTGACAATTTCCCCCAGTTGGACATAATCTTGCAGAATACTAAACTCATATAGGGATATTTTGAGACTATGATAAATTGATTTAAAAAGCTTACTTCATAATTTTAAGTATAGACAAAATCAAAATCACTAAGTTCTCCTTACAGTACCACATTCTCCTTGCTAAAATGACTGATGCTACTCTGAACCAATTACAGCTTTATCTTGATGTCTTGAGATTATATAGTATAGAATTTCCCTTGGTAAATTACAGCTTTCAATTCAGAATAAACTCTTACATTCTTAGATACTTTTAAAAATTGTCTAATCATAATCCAAATCCTATAGAAGTTTTACGATAATAACTTTTACTAAAAAACCCAAGTTACCCATGGCGTGTCTTCCACTAGCTTCAACAAATGATAAACTTTAACTGCAGATATGTTGCTGGTAAACTTTGGCTTATTGTCACTGGCATACATGAAAGGTGCTGTATTCTTTATACTTTATGCACTCACTCTATTGAGTTATGCTCAGTTTGGGTAAGATTTTCAATATCTGGCATCTGGCATATTTTCAATATCTTTCTTTATCTGGCATCCTAGCTAAAAGAAGTGACCTATAGACACTAATTTTGCCTGTGAAGTATTAGCAATTACAATTATGTTAATAAACTCTACTCGTTTACATGACTCAATTTCATATATGGACAAAATTTCTCAAAATTGTTCTAGAGTTAATGGTATTTAAGCCTAAAATATTATAAAATCCATTCGTAGTCCTGATTCAAAATGTTAAGTGGTTCTCATGTTACTTTTAATTTAATGACTAACAAAAATTATCTCTAAACCCATATATAAAAATATATAAACCCCCATATAACAACATAGCTCATTCTATGAAAGTCACAAGGCTATATGTTTTGGCTTCCAAGATTGGTATTACAGCTTGTTTTATATTCACTGATGTTGAAATTACCCTTAGTCATTCAGGACAACCTAATCAAATTAAAATAGAAACAGTTATACTTTAAATTAGTGAACAATATTTGCAGAGATACTGTATAAAAGGTAGATGGATAATTTATAGACAACTTGGTCTTCTTCAGAAGTTCTAAAATAGGAGAGACGGCATGACTGATAAGCTGCATAGTCAATTCCACTCTCAAAAATTACATAATATCACTCCTTGAAAATATTTACACCAGCTTATAATAAAAAGCAAAATCTAATTGACACCAATTAAGTCAAACAACAGGAACTCAAGTGTGAAGACAGTTTAAGGGAGAATTTTTCTTTAAAAATAACACATACGACAGTTTCATATTTATAATGGAAGTAAATTTCACTTAAAATTATGAAACTTTGAAGTATAGAAACTTAGCAAAATGTCCTTTAGAAAGAAAGTCAATTAAAACAATCTGTATCTGTATTAAGGAAGATAAAATAGTGTTTTTGGTGCACTTAGGAATGCATTTAAGAGGAAAGTTCCCAGATTTTTTAATCACAAAGTTTTCATTTAATCCCACAATTCCATTTTTAGGTGTCTACCTACAAGAACAAAATCATTTTACCGCAAAGACGTTTGCATCAGAACGTTTACTCCAGCTCAATTCATAATTGCCAATCCATGGAAATGACCTAAATGCCCATCATCCCTTGAATGGATCAACAAACCATGGCATATATGTACCAGGGAATACTATACAGCCATAGGAAAAGTCGAAGACTTCACTTCTTTTATGTTTACCTGGATGGAATTGAAACATATTTTTCTTAGTAAAGTTATCTCAAGAATAGGAAAAAAAAAAAAAAATCAATGAACTCAATACTAGTGTGAAACAAATATATGAACAATTTCACATCCACACAAATGATAAAACACAAATATAGTCTAATGAGGAGAGGGAAAAAGAGAGGGAGGGTTGGGGACTGATCAGAGGAAGGAAGGAGGGCAATTGGCAGGATCTCACCTAAGTAAGGTGCACAGTGTGAGGGTGTTCAGCACACTCCGTGAGTGAAGGGCTCAGCTACAACCTGAACAGTACCATAGATGTGAGAACAATGTAACTTAAAAATTTGTACCCTTATATTAATTCAAAATTTAAAAAAATATAAACAACCCTAAAGACAAAAAATAAATTTAAATGGAAAAATAAAGATGGTGTTAAATGTGAATGGTTTAATTTTCTAATTATAGCAAATTTAAATACAAGATACAAAACAAGAACATTTAGACACATTAAATTATCTTGTAGACCTTCTTTGAAATATTCTTTTTTTCCCACATATATATATGTGAAAAAAAAATATATATATATATATATAGAGAGAGAGATAATTGCCAAGTCATGGAAACAACCTAAATGCCCATCTCTCTTTCTCTATCTATATAGAGAGAGATTCTAAACGTAGATTCTGATATGAATTTATATATTTGTTTAATTTATATTCAGAGGATTTTGTAAATTTAAGAAACAGCTCATAGAAAGAAGAGAATAATACTCAGGGAGATAATTTTCATAATTCAAAACTCTTGAAATTGACATATGTTAATTGGTCATATCTGAATATTTTTAAAGCAATTGCCCCTTAGATATGGAGAGAAAAAGAACATACAACATTGTTTAAGCAACTTCAGATGTCACAGTTGGTTTTTTTCCTGAGACAAAGATTTTTATTACACACTTGAGTATGCCCAGAACAATGCATTATCTTGTGTAAACCGTCACATTATATTTGCAGTGCATAAATGCCTTTATATGTAGATGAACACAGAAACATGTAAAGTTAATGTCTGGTGAATTTTGTTAATAATATTAATTTGTAACTGCTAACCATTCTTACAAATGGTTTAAAGTGTATTTCCTTATAGTTAATTCATTGAAGTTAATTTCTTATAGAATAGGTAATTCATGCTTCAGAGGTGTAATCATTTTTATAAAGACAATAATCTCTTTATTTCAAACTTCTTCATGGTAAAAAAACAAACAAAAAAACAACACACAAAGCAAAAGAAAACAAAACAAACTTTTTTCACATTCTGCTTTCTAAGTTTCATGATCTTATAAAACAAGAAAGCATTAAACTATGTTAATAGTAATTGACATATAGAAAATGCACTCAAAAAGCAACATTTTAATATAAGTAAATAATGTCTGATTCTTAAGTAATATGCATTTAACACTTTATTGTAACAAAATTATTTTATTAAAAAGTACATAGGGAAATATTGGCTCTTATACACTGAAATAATAATAAATATTTAACATGTGAACTCTTCTATTATTAATAGAAGTTATAAAACATTAAAAATTATAAATTATATTTCTTAATAAAGATATTGTTGATAGTAAACTACAGAAAATTCTGGAGTACATTTTAAAGTTTTATACATTTAAAAATTTCATAAAAGTTCACAATTAAAAATAAAAATGATTTATTCTATAAATTTCAAATATGCATCATATACATTAGTAGCTGAGTGTGGAAGTTAATAAGATTTCAAGATTTCTACCTCTGCTCCTTCTGCCAACGATAGTCTTATTTCAAGAATCATATAGTTATATTCACTTAGATCTTATATTGTGATTTTTTTCTACTTTAGTTATGTTTGTTTCTCTTAAATCATTTATGTATTTGTACTTAAATATTATTACTTCTCTACATGGAGAAAAGGGATTGCTCCCCATACTTCGTTACTTTATTTCTGTGTTTAGAAGCACATATGTACTTTGTAAAATAGACCCCTTACCCTTTAAAATGAATTTTTTGAATTCAAATTTCATAATAAAATTTGTATTATATTGAACATATATTATAGATTTGTTAAAGCAAAAAAACTAAAAAGAGGTAGTTCTACTACATGCACTTATAATTTAAATTATTAAAATTTTTGTTTGTATATAAATGAAAAGAAGTATTTGTTATTTCAGTTACTTAAGTAACTTAAAAATGGCAAAATGTCATATATCACTTTAAGAGTCATACAGTGGGTAGATTAGCAACACAGTTTGAAACAATTTCCCTATCAAGGGAATATGTGTACCCAATAGACTATAAAAAAATCATAACACCAAGTTTTGAGTGTACAACACAAGAAGCTACAGAAAAAAATTATATTAGTTCATGTGAGATGTCGGGCAATATTATTTAAAAGCAATGGTTCCTACTTCTGGCTGACCTATCAAATCATTTATATAACTTTTATTTATTTTATTTTATTTTATTTTATTTTATTTTATTTTATTTTATTTTATTTTATTTTATTTTATTTTATTTTATTTTATTTTATTTTTGAGACAGAGTCTCACTTGTCATTATTGGTAGAGTGCCTTGGCATCATAGCTGACAGGAACCTCCGACTCTTGGGCTCAAGTGATCCTTTTGCCTTAGCTTCTCAAGTAGCTGGGATTACAGGCACCTGCTATAACTCCTGGCTATTTTTTTAGAGACAGGGGTCTCATTCATGCTCAGGCTGGTCTTGTATAACTTTTGAAAATTCTACTGCCTGATGAGGTGGCTCGAACCTGTAATCCTAGCACTCTGGGAAGCTGGGCAAGTGTATTGCTTGAGCTCAGGAGTTCAGAATCTGCCTAAGCAAGAGTGAGACCCATCTCTACCAAAAATATAAAAGTAACATGCATTGTGGTGGGCCCTGTAGTCTTAGCTACTCAGAAGGCTGAAACAAGAGGATTGCTGAAGTCCAAGAGATTGAGGTTGCTGTGAGTTATGAGGGCACCACGGCATTCACTAAGGGCGTCAGAGAGAGATTCTGTCTCAAAAAACATAAATGAAATGAAATGAAATGAAGTAAACATTCTGATGCCTGAGTTCTTTCTTCAGTGATTCTGATGTAAATGCTCTGGAATGTAGACTGAACAAGGGCATGTTTTTACAAAGTTATATCACTACTAATAAAACGTGCAGCCAGGGTTGGGTACCATTGCCTTAAAGTCCGCTATCTATGTATCGACTCTTAACATACTATAAGTTAAAATGAATAGAGTCATATTTATTATTCTCAGACATCATAAAATATTATTGACTTACTTTGCGATTAGTACAGCATTTCAGTTGAATAGAAATAAATAATTCACCTCTGTGTCACAAATAAATTAATGTGAATATATAATTTCAAAGAAAGTTGAGGATTTATAATGTTTAAAAAGGTAATTCTTTTTAAAGTCACCAATGCCCATTTCTATGTGAAATTAGTTTGAAAACACAAGCTCTACTGTTGATATTGGATCAATTATTTACCTTTCTCAGCCCTATTCTTTTTCTTCATATATTATAAAAATTCCTTATTGTCATTTTAGAAATTAATTAATTAAAGATAACAAACAATAAATTAGTAAGTACAAAGTAAATCCAATATGCCTCCACAGTGTTTTGTGCTTTAGAAAAGTAATTACACAACTAAAAGTAGGATAGCTTAATTCTTGAATAAAGTATGCATGAATTTTCTTTGAAGTATACTGAGTAATTATACACTAATTAACTAATTTATCCAAAATAATTAAATGGATGAAGTATGGATTGACTATTGAAATTTCATATTGAGTTTTATAATGGACTCTCATAAATATTGCAGTACCAATTCAAGTCCACTCATAATATTATTTAATCAAATTTTAATTAGCTGCCAAGATTTCATAAATATATTAGTTATGTAAGGTAAATTAAATTTCTAGTTTTTCATTACTATTAAATTGTAGGTAATAGTCCTTTAGCTTATTAAATGTAATACAAGTTTTTTTTTTACTTTGACTGCATAATACATTGTCTACATACTCATATTCTTTTTTCTGTGATCATTATCGTCAGACTCGGGGCTACTGTCAACAGCCAATGCATTCAGAATTCTGCTGCAAATCTATATGGTCATAATTGCTAGGTAAATATTTTGATAAAAGGAGACAAGACATATCAGATGGGTCTGGAAAGGCTAAATTCCAAATCCCAAAAGATTGTCAATTCTATAAATTGACTTGCTTTGTTCAGATGCTATACTATTTCATCCAACATTGGGTCAGATTCAGGGATGTGGGATATAGAATATGGCCACCTTTGGAATAGGAAACTTTCAGTGCAACACCCTCAACACAGGAATATGCTGAGGCATAGCTTTTACAATATAAGCAAAATGATGCTTTAGTTCTTTGTGGTATCTTCTTGTTTGTAGCTACATGCTCTATCCTTTAAGACTGCAAGTTTTACAGTTCTTGAATATCATAATTTCTCTTCTGTGGGTTAACATATACAGTTCACCTGACAAGGAATGACCTTTCATTTTGTTTACTTTGAGTTAACTACTATTTATCCCCGGGATTCCACTCCATGTGCTCTCTTCTGGAAAGCGACCCCTGCTATCTGCTGCTGACAGAGTAGGAAAGCATGGCTTTTGCGTTCTCATAGCAGAAGCAGACGGAACTTTCTCCATTGGGGCACTTCTTACGGTACAGATATTGCTTTCTTCTGTGTAGAGATCTGGCTCACAGACACGTCCACTTATCTTGCACAGAACTTGACACTATTTGAACCAATGATTAATAATCAGAACATTTCATACAAACATCCAGATGGCAAGCTTCTCAGGAAAAATAGATATACCTAATAACACCAAAACGGCATGGAAGAATTGGTAGGGCTGAGGAGTGTCTAGATGCTCTCCAGTGCTCAGAAGTCACACACAGCCTAGTTGTCTTTTAATCTGTAAATTTCTTTCATTTCCTTACTAGTGGAATAACAGGCCTATTATTCTACCATCGTTAAAACCTTGATTCTTTCCTTGACTTTAGGACTTACGAGGTTTTTTAAAGAAAGTCTCTTAAGACCTACTGTGAGTTTTTTTTTCTTTGACACAGCAATAATAGTAGCATTGTTCTGTATTCCATAAGATCATCTTTGAAGATGAAACATACTAATATGTATAAAGATACATATAACCTTAATTTTAATATGTATATTTAATATGTAATTATGGTTCTTTAAATGTCATATTGAGACTAAGCCGACTGCTTTCTAGCTAGATATTCAAAATGTGCCTATGTAATTAAGACAACAATCCAAGATCAATAGCATCCAAGTTAAAATAACTTGAAAATCCAATTATGTTGCAATAGAATAATTACAAAATAATAAAAAATAAGTCATCAGAACAGATATGTATCTTTTTATAAATATCAATCATTAGATCTTAAAATATATTAGAAGAATTAAACAAAAGAAATTCTTCACCTATTAATGAATAGTCTAAATGAATGTAGTTTATGTGAAATTATGAAAAAGATCTTATAAGGATTATATTGTTGTAGAATTTGGTTATTATAACCCTCATGACCTAGAGATTAATGAGTTAATGGAAAGAAAAGGTTTATTTAATAATGTCTGGGAATCAAAATTAAGTACAATCAAAATAAAGATTTATTACTCAAGCCAAATTAAATTTGATGTGAAAGAGGAAAATTTATCAGAATATACTGATGCCAACTTAATTATTGCTAAGGAATATAGTAATCATAAAGAAAATCTGTACTTATAATTTATACAAAAGAAATAGTATTTTGACTTTATGATAATCAAAACTTGTGGATAAATTAAAAATTAAAAAATACCATGCTTGCTATGAAAAATTATTGTTTTTGATATCATGTCTCTGTCACATGCATAGCATTCTAGGGAATGCATAGTATATAAGCATGTATACAAATAAATATTAAACATTTTGTCAAGTAATTAAGACACACATTCAGACCTTTTTAAACATTTAGATTTTCTTTTCTCTGTACTCTATAGACTCATTGAACCATAAAAAAATGTAGTATATTCAACTAAAATGTACTTCCTGAGACATATTACTTCAATGTTTACACTTTAGACATTTCTTAATATATTAAGCTCAATTGTCTTGAAAATATATTTCAGAATAATCAAATTTCCTTATATTGCTATTTCCCACAAAATTTATTATATTACTGAGTAGAAAAGATGAAAGTGAAAAGATAAAAATGCATGACTTTATCACACAAGACAGTGAATTAGTTTATTTTCCTCTCAGCATGGATTATTAGATAGGAGGAAAATTTTCCTGTCTCTAATAGAATTAATGAAAAATATTTATCTAGCTCAGAAATTGACTTTTGTGGTGGATAATCAACTTTTGGTATCACAGTGGCAACATTCAACTATGAGAGAAGTAATTGGTATGTTATAAAAGAAACAGTGTAATGTCAATACAGTGCTGTATATTCATTTTTAACTGGATGTCTGTTATTGGAGATCAGCATTACACCTGTTTGGTTGTCCCTGTCCAGGCTCTGTACACATGCAAGAGCAAAGGACATGAGCACATTTCCTATACAATCATTGTAGAGTCCAGCACTTTTGTACTGATACTGACTATCATATAGTGCTTTTCACTACTTCCTTTGATTATCTATGAAACACATGAAAGTAGAATCAAAATTACTTGTTCTGCAATTTTGTAATTGAGCTAGTCCCATCACCTTTATTTTTTCATTATTGCGAAGTATGAAGTTGTTTGAGAGGATATACTTCTTGTAAATATAGATTTGTAATAGTCTATCTGGGGTCCTTTGAAAGGACATCAATTATTTCCCTATATAAAATTAAAAGTTATTACCTAAAATAGATATTTTCAATGCTGCAAGAGATGCACACCTGCTCTAGTTTGTTATCACCTCACTCTCCCTACTATTTCTCTTCCATAAATTTTCACCTAGCATTACGTCAAAATGATACTGAGATTGCTGTTTTACAAGTTTGAACTCCTAAACGTAAATAAATGATATTTTTTTAATGCACACATTTATGGCAAGGTCTTATTCATTAATATTTGTCACTGAAGTCATGTGGATCGGTTCTGGTTTGGAAGAGTGTGGCACAGGAAGAGAGAGCCAGAGAGAATGAGTTCCGATTGGAACGCACTGTCTTTATGATAATGATGGGTGCCAATGAGAATTGCTCAGGGAGTTGTTGGAAATATGTATCTGAAGATCACAAAAGAGTTCAGACCAGGGAATACAGAAGTATTTTTATGAAGTTATAAGAAGGTTTAAATAGTTAGTCTGTCTGGCATATCATAAAAACTTTGAGATGTAGCCTATTTCTCTGTCTTCTCCCCGCTTGGAACACAGCAAACAACTTGTGCCATATTTCAAGAATGTCTGCTGGAAAGATTATATTTGTAAGATTTTCCATGACCCCTGAAATGACAATTCCTCACTCTGTTCTTTGATGCTCAACTTAGGTATGTATCACATTAGTTGTAGTTACTGGTTTAATATTCAGTCTGCACTTATACTCCTTTAGGATAGGTGATATATATTCAGAACATAAGCACATTTTAAAAATCTTTGTTGAATAAATGAATTAATTAAGAAATAAATCAATTTAACAGGTCTTTCAACTCATCCATTGTAGCATACTTGCTTTAGGAAAATTTCACAAAATTTCAGCACTGGAACAGCATACAGATTATTCTAGTTATCTTTATTTGGAAACAGATTTATTTCATCAAAATCATTTTTTAACCTGAGACGCTGCTGTATTCCTTGATTGCTAGATAATTATTGTGTTCCTTTGGAGATGTAGTATTTCCTTGCTGTTTCATATTCTTCTGTTAATGTCTGTATATCCAGTAAATCTGGTATAATAGTTGCTTCTTATAACTTTGTAAATTTGTCTTTGTAATGGATAACTTTACTTGAAGACATATCTGTGGTGTTGGTTGGGTAGGGCACCTTGGCTTTGATTCTTTGTGCATCCAGTAATGTACTCTCTGTGTGATTTCTTTGGCTATAAACAGTGTTAGTGATACCTGTGATTTCCTCAATTTGTTAGGGTGTAGTTGCTAGTAGAGACTGTGATGACCTTTCACTGGAGATTGGAATATCAAGTACACCAGTTTGGGGGTTCCAATGGTGTCACAAGAAGCTGAACATATCTATCCTGTAGCCCCATGGCAGTATACACTGACACTGCTGTTACCAGGTCCAGGTGGGCCAATTCTTCTGTTTTCATGTGGCTTACTTGGATGCTAGTAGTAGCAGCAATGGTCTGTGTGGGTGGGTGCGTTTTTAATAACCTGTGCAGTCAGCATGGTGTGATGAGTTATGGCAATGGCAGTGACAGGATGAACCTCTGGAGCTTGATCAGTACATTCTGGTGTTGGTGATAGCTGCAACAGGTCGAGCAGACCACAGGCCTGCAGGTGGTGTGTGCAGGTAGGTATCAGTTGTGATGCTAGGGGCCCACCCTAGTCCCCCAGCAGGTACAAACAGTGGTAGACTGAGCTGGGAAAATCCTACCTCTTGAACTTTGTGCTATCTTAGCTAGACCATATGGACTTGTCCTGGGACTCCCTGATACTGTGATTAGGTGCCACCCATGATAGACAAGGGCAGGGAGACCTTAGGCCTCCAGTTGCTGCACTGCAACTGGAGAGGGTAGTGCCACCCTCAGGGGCAGCAGCCTAAACCAGGAACATGTAGGCCACTTGTACTTCAGCCCCAGTGGTGCTCCTCACTTTACACAATTCTCTTGTGTCTCATTAAGCTTCACAGTGGTGCAGTGGTCCACATTCACTCATGCATGGGCCTCAGGAAAAACAACCAGTACTTCTCATGTATCTCAGACCCAGCACCACTGGTCTCTAGGACAGTGAACGGTCTGATGGAGGTGGGCTATTAAATGGCGAGTTGTGCAGCTGCTTATATTTCAGGGAATGTGTGGAACCCAGCATGAGGTCTGGCTGGACTACTCCCTACCACAGTTTTAGGCTCCCTATTTGGATGTTTCACCTTGCTTGCTCAATTTTTTTTTTTTTTTTTTGAGATGGAGTCTCACTCTGTCCCTCTGGATACAGTACTGTGGCATCATAGCTCACAGCAACCTCAAACTCTTGGGCTGTAGTGATCCTCTTGCCTCAACCTCCCAAGTAGCTGGGATTATCTATATACAAGTGCCTGTCACAGCACTTGGTTCCTTTTTAGAGACGGGGTTTTACTCTTGCTCAGGCTAGTCTCAAACTTCTGAGTTCAGGCAATCCACCCACTTCAGCTTCCCAGAGTGCTAAGATTACAGGCATGAGTCACTGCTCCTGGCCTAGCAGTCTATAATTAAATGAAAAAATAAATAAGATATTTCTTTCAAAACTTTTACAGAAGTGAAAGAAGTTTTTCAAACTTTTAGAACAAAAAATGACTTTCCAAACAGAATTTAGGCTAAAGTAGACTGCTGAGTAGAATGATGGTATGTGATGGAAACAACCAGGAAAAGAATATAGGACAATTTTTGGTTTTTATTTTTGTTTTTACAAATATGCAAATTTAAGCTTGCATATTTGATAACTTGTAGGATACTAAATATATCTCTTATTTTTGCTGCTGGTGTTTTTATAAAGAAAAACATTGTTAACAGCTTCAAGTTTCTTTGACATTTCTTTGTTTCATCACTGCTTGCAAAGAAAAGTGATTGGGTAGAACTGGACTGATAGTGACTTTAGTAACCTACCAATGTGAACAAACAAATTTCCCTATTCCTTTTCTCAGCAAGGACAAGTAAGGCTAGTTGATGTAAGGTAGAAAGAATTGTCAGCAACAGAATGTTTTTTTTTTTTTTCAAATATATATGATGGTACAAATTTTTAGGTTAACTAAAGGAAACAGATAGCTTTCAGAATGGGAGATTTTTGAATGTTACGACAAAGGTCTGATAACTAGAATCTACAGAGAACTGAAATGAATACACAAGAAAAGAGCAAACAACCCCATTTGTAAGTGGATAAGAGACTTGAATAGAAACATCTCTGAAGATGACAGACAAGTGGCCAAAAAACACATGAAAAAATGTTCATCGTCCTTAATCAGCAGAGAAATGCAAACCAAAAACACTCTGAAATATCACCTAACTCCAGTGAGATTAGCCCACTTTACGAAGTCCCAAATCTGCAGATACTGACATGGAGGTAGAGAGATGGGGACGCTTCTATGCTACTGATAGAACTGCAAACTAATACAACCTAAGCAATAGAATTTTTTTTTTTTTTACCTGCATTTTCCTCATTTACCCACTCCCAGAAACACCTGGTTTATATTCTTCCTTTTTAACAGAGTTCAAAGATGTAAAATTTGGCTCATGGTCTTCCCAGAATCACTCCTAATAAATTTGTCATAATCACGGTAGGTTACAAGTTCATACAAAAAGTTAATATGGGATAAAAAAATGTATGGAATGTTATTTTTGATGTAAAAATTGTACATCATACCAATATTTTTGCCAGTTTTGAAATGCTTTGGGTTTTTTTTAATTCTTAGCTCAATGGCTTGTGGTTGGCATGTTAAAAAATATTAATGTAAGTTTTTTCTACAAAGAACAATATTGCTGGCTACACTTAGGGAGAGAAACTAGCTAGTTTTGATATGGAGGGTTGATGAAAAAAGACCATTATAATAAAACCTATTTTGCATATAAGTAATATTTTATATATTCAGCTGAGCCATGTGAATCTATACATTAGTGTTGTTGATTTTTAAGACTGGATATGTAATGCCTTTGAGTTTTCAAAACTCTAACTTTAAAATGTCACTGTGTGTTAAATTAAATCCAAATTTAAATGATTGAGGAAGGTGATTCTGTGTGCAATTAGCATACTAATCTTATACGATACCCTTCCATTTTTTTTTAAGATAATCATAATCACTTAACGACCTTTTATACTATTGATGGCACACATGCAATATGCATCCCACATTTGAAAACCTGTCTTGAAGAAGTTTGAACCTATGTGTAATTTATGCCGAAATCTCACAGAATTTCACTAATGATTTGTTCAAGGATCCCAAGAAACTATAGTGGGAGGGCACATATTCCCAATGATGAAAATTGTGCTCAATTTAAATACAAGATAAATATTAATTGGGTGCTTTCTTCTCTTTCAAATACCTTCCTCGTTTTACCTCTTTCTTAGGTCCATGGTCTTTAAGCTGAGTTCTAAATAGTTTGAACTGTCTTATCATCTACAAAAATTATGCATATTATCTGTACACATCCTGTGAGACTCTGCAAAATGAATGTTATTAATTCATATTAATCTTATATTTGCTAAAATGTTCTTTCTTTCACTATCCCACATGCATTCAATTATGGGAAATGAGAATGCTTTAAAATATCACATTCTGGCATGAAATGTTTTGAAAATCTTTGGGGGACATTAGTTTGCCTTTAATAACAAGCCTCAAATTGTGCCTATTGGGCTTTTCCAGTAGAAACAAAGATTGCACATCGCTATGAAAAACAATATTGTCTATGGCTCGTCTCTGTCAAATGGATAATCACTCCACAGCACAGAAGAGCAAAGTATAGAGGAAGGAGGAGGACCAGACACTCAAAGGTGAAGGCTTCTTTTTTTCCCCTGGAAGGTATTTTTTTAAGATGACAAGAAGAAAGTATTTTATTATTTAGTCTCTCTCTCCCGAGGCTTTACAAAAGGTAGACTCTCTGTTGTCAAGTTGTAAAATTAGAGTTATGATTACCTTAAAAAAGTTTTACTTGTCAAAATTTCTTTCCAGCATGTAAAATGCCCCTTTGTAGTGCCTCATGCCATATTTTTACTTCTATAAGACATACCATGGAGAACATCTTGTCCAAAAGAGTCAGCATCAATGCTTTTCAAATCACACCAATTGATTCTTAGAACTTTCTATTTTATTTTCTACTGGGCAAATCTTTGCTACTTTTTGGAGGTATGACAAATGTAATTTAGTTCTGAGATAAGCAGAGAGAAACAGAGAACTATTTGGATTCAGTTTTGTTTCTACAAACTAAATTGAAATTTAATGGGCACAAGTGCATGGAAACCTGCTTAATATTAACAAATTAATTTTAGTAAAATAAGATCATTAAAATTTGCTTACAAAGAAATGGATAATATTTCAAGATTAATAATTGATAATGAATCAAAAATGTCAACCAATATGATACTCTTATAAAGAAAAAAAAAAAGAAAAAAGTATGAAACGAGTAAGATTTTTATCCCATGGTTCCCCACATCTTTGTCCTTCAAATTATTTTATTCTGTTGGAAGAGTATTAATTCTTCTCTTTATATGGCTGAGTAGTATTACATAGTATATAAATACCACATTTAATTCATTTATGAATTGATAGTACCTCAGCAAACCCAGATTCCCATGAAATTCTTCATCTCTGTCTTTTATTCATCATCAAAATCTGATTTTAGAAATACAATATAACACATTAGAAAGACCCTGAAATATGTTTGGACATGAAGGAAGGTATTAGTTCAAGACCTGGTTCTGTTTTCTATTGATGCATGTCCTTGGACTACTGATATGCTGTTAAATGTTTAATCACTAGCTCTTTAGGGAAAAATAGTTTCTAGTATTTTATTTCCTTGATGTATAAGGAAATAAGACAACCTGTGGCCCACCTCAAGATTAACAGCATGATATCACTGCAGGCAGAGTTGAGGAAATGTGGACAATTTGTTCTCATGACCCCATAGGAGTGGGCTTCACCACATCACTGCCTTGGACAGATATATCACTGTTCTAACTCTCTTCTTTTCTGTAAAATTGAAATAATAATGTGTTTGTCACAGATGGTTGAGAGGATTAAATGAGCAAGATGCTAGTAGCTGTAGTTAATCAGAGAAACGTAGTAAGATTCAAGAACAATGCTGAAAGCCCACTGGAAGCCCTAGGCAATATTTCAATAAAGCTCAGATAAAGACAGTAACCCTGTCACATTTATGAGTACATGAAAATAGGAAGGATAGTTGACAGAAGAGAACAGAATTAGAAATAAAAAGTATTTTGAAATAATTGGGTAAAGGCTATATAAGAATATTGACTGGTAACACATATACATATGCATCTTTAAAAAAACTCACATAAGCATTAAGCAGGTGAGGGAGAGATCCACTTTAAAGATATGTTTAGGGGATTTGGAAAGCAGTAAGCTTTGCATATGCAATTGATGTGGTGTCATTAAAACTTATTGCTCAGAGAGAGATTATTTCGGTTAAAGATATAAGAGTGCCCCTCTTATTACTGGTGGCCAGGCCACACTTGGCAAATATGCCTTTCATTCTGAGAACTTAAACATTAAGGTTAAAATGAAAAACTTGCAACATATGAGGACCAGATCAACCAACTCCACAAAAGAATTAAAATATATTATTTGAAGGGGTCCCAAATGTTTAGGTTGGATAAATGAAGATACAATGAAAATGTGATGACTATCATTAAAATTAAATATATGGAAGTTCATCTTATATATGGTTTCAAAGGCAAAAAATAGTGTTGAAACATTTCAGGCAAACTAATTTTGCCTCGGTATAAGAACTTTCTAAAGAAGAAATTATCTTCTTTGGGAAATTAGGTTCCCCAGTACAAGAGTTGCTCAGATAGCAACTGGATGACCGGATGAGAAAAATGGATTTTAACAATTCAGAAGCATGGTTGTACTTTATAATGCCAAGCTTCCTTTCAATTTTAAGTTGTTATACTTTTGAATTTATGTTTTTAGACATAATTGAAAAAGACATTATCTGAAGTCTATGGGCATGTACCACCTTTAAAAATTTCTAAATTTGTCACCAGAAATTTCTGAAATGTTGAGAACTTAGCATAAAAATTGAGGTACTAAGAAAGTGAGCAAAACTCAACTATGTTGGAATGCCACATGGAAGATCTTTTTAGTTGGTGAAGATGGTAACAGCAAAAAAAAAACATTACCACCAGTGGAATTTTATAGCATGGTGTGTTAACTTACTCAACCAATGACAGTCATGACATTAGCTATTAGTGTAAAAGCCTTTTTGAATCCGTGCAAACTGATGGTCAAGATTTAGAACCATTTCAACACAGAGATTCAAATCTCTGAAGAACAATGCATGATTTTGAACATTGCCTAGTCCCTTATTAGGAGGTTTATTTTGAGTTTACCCAATGTATGCTTAATGTTTGAACAGTAAAGAGAAACTTATATTTTCTGTCTTCATTGCTCTATCTCAGGCTCATACAAGTTCTTAGCTTCTTTCCTTCCCCCAAATAGACCCTGAAACTTGCTGGGACTCTCAGAGTGAGGCCTCAGTATTCATGAGGTGACAATAAGTTTTCTGTTACCCCTGACTTTGGTCATATACTCTTCTATTCCATATTAACTAGCTTTGATTTAGATCAATTACAAATTATATTATTAGTTCTCCCAAGAAGAGGTTTTGATCTCCTCAGTCAGAGGTATTAAGATATTTTTATAATCCTTTGACCTTGATATCCATATCTGCCCATTCTGTTTTGCATAAGTCCTTAGCAACAACTCTGGCTGATGTAAAGACTTATCTAAAACCACTGCAAGCATGCTTGTCTGCAAACTGCTACAAGTTTTCTTTTATTATATTATGCAGGTCCTATGTCCCAAATAATGGAAGTTCTAAATGTCCCTGAATTGTTAAATCAAGACATTTTTCAGGGGCTGAGTGTGAGAGTATTGAAAGAATCATCAGCATCCTTGCTGCTTGCTTACCTCGAGTTACATAGTAAGTCTGAAAATTATAATAAAAATTATAAAACTGTTGACAATTGCTTGCTTATTGCCATTAATTGGTGCTAATAGACATGCAGTTGAGAGGATTTTTGTCAGTTTAAATATGTACTACTGAAACTTGTCTCTGACTGGCCTGTTTACACTGAAAAGTGGTATACTTCTGAGCAGACATCTTTTTGTAACAAGTCAAAGATTCCTTTCCTGCATCTTTCCATTTGTCTAGAGCTTCTAATCCCTGTTATCAATGTTTAACATGAAGGGTTTGAAAGGATCACCAGTGCCAGTGTATAGACCTGAATCAAGTGAAATAGCACACTCCTGAACTTCAGTTCTGCTCTTGAGACTTGCAGGAGCTGCCAGCTTTCTGTCTATAAGAAGCCAGCTTCTATCAAATGGATTAACCTCCTACCTCTACTATAACTATCAAGGTCCTAGTGGGAGTTTTTACAACTTCTCTGGACCTACTTTTCTTGCTAGCTTTGGAAGTGTCTTCCTTCTCCTTATGTGTATGGGTTTTATTAATTGGAGTATATTTGGAGAGCTGTGACCTATCTGGCAGTCGTCACTGCAGCGAAGCTCTTTGAGTTCTTTTATTCTTTACCTTCTCTAGAAGGCCTTCTTTATCAATGACTGTATCTTCTGAAGACTGACAGCCCTTTCATTTGCACTACTCACAAATCCTGGCCTAAAGATCTTCACTGTTTTAAGATGTTACCAAATTATTACTTTCCTTGATAAGGGTGCTTCAAAGTTTCAGAGGTAAAAGTTCATATCAGCCTAACCTCAGGAGTGCATTTACACAGATTTCAAAGGCTTTTTATTCCAGTGGTCCTTGGACCCTGTGTAAGACAGCCTCAAAGATGACCTGCAAGTATATCTGCCTCATGGTATTTAGAAACTTGGGTAATTCCCTCTCTTATTCTACAAGGATCAGTCTGTATGATTAATAGAATATGGCAGAAGTGATGGTAGGTCACTTCTGAGAATGGACTTAAAAGACACTATGAGTTCAATCTTGGTCTCTTATCTCTGTCTCTCGGATGACTCACTTTGGTGGAAATCAGCTGCCATGTAGAGAAGACCTACAGAAAATCCCATGTGGCAAGGAACTGAAGTCTTCTGGAATCAATTAATGAAGACTGGGGCTATCTGCCAACCGCTGAATGTGTAAGACATTTCAAAAATAGCTCCTCAAGCTTCATTCAACTCTTCCAATGAGGAAAGTGCAGCTGACTCATTAACTGCAACCTCATACAAAACTCGAAGCCAAAACCATCACATCAATATTTCTGATTTCAGACACAATGTGAGCTAATAAATGTTTGTTGCTTTCTACTGCTAACTTTGGGGCTAGTTTGTTATGCAGCAATAGATAACTAACACAGGTCCCATCCTATATGACCAAATAAGAATATTCAGAAAGTAGAGCCTGGGAATTGTCACTGTTAGCAGGCCTCATAAAGGTGATGCTATCTTTGCATATTAAAATTGGAGAACTATGCTGTTATTAGTGTTGTAAAGTTCCAAAGAACTGTAGCTTTCTGTTTTTCTTTAATCCACCACTAAATGGTTCCATTAAAGCATTAAAGCATTAACAGAATGCCATGCCTGATGACTTCTTGGATCTTGTTTGCTGAAATGGTTCTACATTTCTTGATATAATCTTTCAGAAGGGAACCATATTGAGTTGGTCAGATTGAGACATTTGTGGTCTACTGAGATTTTCAGTATGACTCCTGAAAGGATGATTACAGCTACTCACTCTGTTATCTTTAAATCTAACCACCAAAGTAAAAGAAAACCCACTTTACCATAATTACTTGGATGAATAGGAAATGCACAGACTTCTTTCTCTCCAGTCTATTTTCCTTCCTCAAAGTATAGGACCCAACTTTCTGAGATCAAAGAAAACATTTTTTTTTCAAAGCTAGCAAGCCATTAATATCCATCTCTGTAAAGTAATCCAAATGAATATTTCAGAGGTGACTTGTCTAATTAGCAGAATTTCACAACAGCCTCGCTATTCATCCATCTGAGGACTGGCTGTGAGAGGAGAGGCGCTGGGGTGGGAGTGGCCAACAGCAATGATGTGGTAAGGGTGGCCTTCGTTTTTCCTAAATTGAAGCTGCTTTATTTCTCAGTTGAACATGCCATTTCTTTCTTTATGAAACAGGAATTAATACCTATAAGAGCCACTTTGTAACCTTTGAGCATTTTGAGAGTAAATATTATCACCTCTCCCCGCCCCCTCCCCCTCCTCCTGCCCCGGTTAACCCTTGGGTTATCTCACCATGTAAGTCAAAAGTGCTATTTTATTACTTCTTTCTCTCATATCAAAGTTCACACATGATAGCAGAAACAATATTCAAGGATCCTACACAGTTGGATGGCCCTAGAGAAATAAGTGTCCATGAAGAGAAATTGAACATCAGAGAAACATCTCTCCCTCTCTCTCTCTCTCTTTTTTTTTTTTTTGTTTTAGGTTTATTGATTTTATTTTGCATTACCTTACTGTAGTTTCTCTCTCTTACAATTTCCTTTTTTTTTCCATTTTGTCTTGTTACTTTCCTAAACATTTTTTCTTTTTTTTTTAAATTGTTGGGGATTCCTGAAAGTCTGGATGTGGGTGGGCAAGTTACAGGTGTCCTCAAACTTTTTAAACAGGGGACCAATTCACTGTCCCTCAGACCATTGGAGGGCTGGACTATAGTTTAAAAAAAACAAAACAAACAAAAAAAAAAACTATGAATAAATTCCTATGCACACTGCATGTATCTTATTTTGAAGTAAAAAAACAAAAAGGGAACAAATACAATCACACTGCCTTATGTGGCCCACGGGCCGCAGTTTGAGGACCCCTGAGAGGTTGCAGGCAGAATGAAACCACTAGGGGAAGCTGACCGGTCCCCCACAGAAGGCTCATGGCTTCTTGGTACCTGCAGCTCTGTGAATTCATAGCCCAGTGTCCGGTGATGGGGCTGTTGTTGCTGTAGATCAACCAGGCCCCAAGTTAAAAGAAAAAAAAAAAAAAAAAAAGCTGGAAAGGAAGAGAGGAGAGGGAGAAGAATGCAGAATCTTCCACAACGTAAACCTGTCTCTCAGCACACCTGACCCAGTGTTCTCAGAGCAGTATCTGCCACCTCCTATGACTTCCCATGCTTCTTTTCAGCCAATTCTTTCTCACATAGGGAAAGATTCTGGGAAGTATAGTTCCCAGTGTAACCAAAATTACAGTAGAACAATCCAGACCACCGTTCCCCTACAAAATATGAAATAATCATGTTTATTTTGAAAGGTTTGGTTTAAATTTTAAAGTGTAAAGAAGGTGTAACAGCACTGGCTCCATTGTCAGGAGACTGGAAAGTACTCTTACCCATTCTTAACCAACTTCCATCAGTTTGGTTTTCTTGATTTCCTTTGCTGGGGCTTAGTTTTTCTCATTTTTATAGTAGCTGGTAGTGGGCAGAGATGCAGTAAATTGAGGAACTTCAAAATATCTTCTATCCAGGATGCATTATGTATCAGAAACACTTTGTTATTTCTCCTAACTCTTGAATTCTATGGTTCAAAGAAAAAAATGCATATCTAGTAAAACACTCCTTATTCTTAAATTACATGCCTTCCATTAAAGTTTGCTGTATTAATTTTTGTAAAAAATCATCCACCTCCCATTGTGTATCTCAAAACAAAGTCTTTTGTCTTTTATTGTGGTTTTAAATCCATTGTGGACTATGGCATACAAAACTAGAGGCCTGAAAGGGTTTGTGTGACTCAGAAGTCTAGAAGGATATTCACCTGGCTACAAATTATCATCACCTAGGAAAATTTTAAAAAACACTGATTCTGAACTTCACCACTAGAGACTTTAATTTATTTTATCTGCAACAGAATTCTGGCATCATTACTTTCATTTATTTTTTTATTTCAGATTAATATAAGGGTGCATAGTTTGCTTTTGGAAAGTTCAAGTCTGAGCTGTAGTTGTGTCCTTCATATATATATATTTTTTAACTCCTGAAATAATTCCACTGCCTAATTGATATAGGGAGGGAGGCAAAGACTCTCCAGCTCAGGCCGCACCAGACCACCCGGGAGGACCTGGCTCACCTTGTGCCGTGTAGCCAGGGCGTGTTGGTGCCGCTGACTTAGGGAAGTCAGGGCTAGAAAACTAAATGCGGTGGAGAGGGGCAAATGTGGCACACCAGCGTGTTGCAGCAGACCAGGTGAAAATCACTGCTTTGGTGGCTATATTTTGATTCTGGCCCTGCTGGCCTTCTCGATTCAAGTAACTGTACTTTCTATAAATAGTCTAGCCCGAGCGGGGCCTGTGGCTCAAAGGAGTACGGTGCCGGCCCCATATACCAGAGTTGGTGCGTTCAAACCTGGCCTTGGCCAAAAATAAATAAATAAATAAATAAATAAAGTCTAGCCTTAGCTCAGGCTTCAATATTTTTCTTTTTTTTTTCTTTTTTTGAGACAGAGTCTAACTCTGTCTACCTGAGTAGAATGCTATGGCATTATAGCTCATTGCAACCTCAAACTCTTGGGCTTAAGAGATCACCTTGACTCAGCTTTATGAGGAGCTTGGACTACAGGCACTCCCCTCAACATCTAAGATGGGGTGTCACTCTTACTCAGGCTGGTCTCGAACTCCTGAGCTCAGGCTATCCATCTGCCTCGGCCTCCCAGACTGCTGGGATTACAGGCATGAGACACTGTGCCCTGACTAATAATTTTGGAAAGTATATTTCTAGTAAAAAAGTATATGACATGGCAGTTTCCAAATTACTCTTAAAAATGTCTTACAATTTAGGGTTTGAACGCAAGAAGACAACCACATATGTTCCCTTTCGGATATATCACAACTTTCTGGCAACAGTGAAGATGAGCACTCCAATAAAAGTGTTTCTTGGGTCTACTCCTTTTTGTCTCGCACCCAGCAGGCTCTTCTGGTTAATACCTCTGATTTTGTTTTATCCCTCCAAAAATCTGATTCTATGCTAGGCCAATAACCCAGTCCAGCAGAAGCATTTGGCAAAGTGAAACAGAACAAGTAATTATAGTGAATACTTCTTATCTGTCATGTGTAGGTCCAAGAATTTTATACATATTATAAAACACAATCTTTTAAATAACCCCATGACATAGTTGTTGTTATTATCTCTTTTTCAGATAAATAAACTGAGATTGAGCAACTAATTCAAGACACATTAGAAAGTACTATAGCTACAATGCAAACTGCATGAAATGTCCCAGTTCTTCATTATGCCATTATCATTCTATCCATCCATCCATCCATAAAAAATACCGTGCCCTGAAAGTAGTGGCATACAGCCCAATAAAATGTTCTAGCTATTCTATTTGCCATTCTAGACCCATTGTTTATCCTTCTCTGCTGCATTTGCATTTTCGTTTTGGCCCCCTCCTTCACAATTACCATCTTCAACTGACGTCCGTTGATTCACTGACCTTTGTAGTTTAGTCCGAGCTGTGCTATTTAAGAGTTACTAACATTTAAAAAAAATAACTGGGTGACTTGCAGAAACATTCAGGAATTCTGGCTTATCTTGAAAAATAGAAATTTTAGTAATACATAAACAGAAATTAACAGTATTGTAAAAAGGAGCTGGGGCCGTTTGATTTGATGCCAACATCCCTCCCTCTGCTCCACCTACTTTGTCACCTGCTGATACCTATAGTCACTTGTCATTGTCATTGTCATTCATGTTCATCTGTTAGATTGGCTACTTGAATTCTAGAGCCATGGGAGCCATTGAGATTTTCTGACACGAGGAAGGAGGATGACAGAATGCCAACATCAGCATTGAAAAGTGTGAGCTACAGACACAAAGGTCACCAGTGATGGAGGAAAAAAAACCTCCTTTCCTTGGTTTCTAGCTCCTGGTTCCAGGTCATCTAGGTACAAAACCAATTCCAAGTGTACACAATTGGAAAACATAGATCTTCAGAGATATAAGGCATTGTGTAGAGAAAAATTTACTTCTAATTATTAGAGTGAAATGTTCAGTTTGGAGATAGCAAATGTAGAACAAAGCCATGAAGGCAGACTAGAATGTAGCAAACACTTTTTTTTTTTTTCTCATTTTCTAAATTATATAAGTGAAAGCCTAACATTTAAATATTTAAAAATATTCCCTTACTGAATAAATAAGGATTTTTTTTCTGGATACTTGAAATTTGCTATATTGAGTATTTACAGCAATTCTTCCCAGGCCAGTACTTAATAGATTTTTAAAAGCATTTTGTCCAGATGGTGCCTAGGTTATGTAGTTTCAGGTTAATATTTTCACTTATTTTTTCTTGCTAAGTGAGTAGCAGTAATATTCATCTTCTTTATAAAACTATCACGTGACTTTGAATTGTGTAAAAAATAGCAAATCAAAATCCGGAAAATGTTATTTCAAACAGAGCTGAGATACCAATAGCTACAAGACAAATCTATTCTATTTTTTTTTGTTTGTTTGTTTTTGTTTTTTTTTTTGAAGCAGAATCTAACTCTGTCACCCTGGAGTAGACTGCTGTAGCATTATAACAGTTCATAGCAACCTCAAACTCTTTTTGTCTCAAACAATCCTCATGCCTCAGCTTTTTGAGTAGCTGGAAATACAGACAACTGCCACAATGCCTGGCTAATTTTTCTACTTTTAGTAGAGATGGGTTCTCACTCTTGCTCAGGCTGGTCTTGAACTCCTGAACTCAAGCAATCCACGCATCTGTGCTTCCCAGAGTGCTAGGAATACTCTAAGCTCCTAAACCACTGAGTTCGGCCCATATTTTTGCATTAAAATATCTTTTCAAAATAATCTATTTCAAGATTATTACTGTTTATTTTAAATATTTTATGGAGAAGAAAAAAAAAGAAAATCAGGATAGGAAGATAGTATAAAATTTGATTCACTTTAGCTTTATTTTTATTTGTTTCCCCTTCCAAAGACTATATAATTTAGAAGTATTCTAAATTCTCCAAATCTTTGAAAAGGCACATTTCTTATATATTTTATTTATGGGAGATTTTTCCTAATGTGGCAGCTTTTAATAAAATGGGCAAGACGTAAAAGACTAGAAGACTTGGTGGTTGATGTGTTGGGATAAATGTGTTCTCCGCACTACAAGTTCTCCTGCTTTCCATCTCATGGCAAACATCTGCCAGGAACACACATGTCTCCTCTCTACCATTTCAGATCTCAAAGCTGATGATTGGCAGCAGGACATTGAATGACTCACTGAATAAGCCAGAGCAGGCTAAAGATTTTGCCATAGATATGAATAAAGAAAAGCTTCTTTTTTTATATTTTTAGCTGCCTCTCAATTCTTTAAAGCCGAAAGAAAATTATATGAATCGCACCAAGAAATGGGATGAGGTGTGGTGACTGGAGTCCCAGCAGAAGAACTGTGTGAAATAAACTGTCTGACTAGAAACATGAAAATCAGAATGAGTCTGACGTGACTGCCCGTTCGCTGATCACTGGTGATGTGTCTCTTCATTACATTTGGCTTTTATTATTATTATTATCATAATCATCACTTATCTATTATTATACTTTCTCACTTGAAGAGAATTAGTGTCAGAAATAGCCTGCCTTACTTAATTTGTACCCAAGCCAGTGCCAGTCAATACTCAGAATTCCCCGTGCCCTGTCAATGCACTTCAACCCTCCTTGTTGAGTCTTTCTTAATTGACTCCACTGAAGCAAATCCAATTTCTGTTCTCAGTCCTTGTACACATATGTGAAGAATGCTAAATTTAAACTATTTCTGCTCCATTTTGTGCTGTCAACTCTTGACACACCAGACAGAATGAGATCACCTGAATTTGCTTTATATCTTATTTTAAGGCCATTTAATTGGAATGACTTTTGCCATTGTTCAGGAAGGTATTAAAGAGATATCCTAGAGGTGAAAAACAAATACATTACTTGACTCCATCATCCGATCTCTCTGAAGCCACCTTCTTTGCTTTGTCTGCCTGGCTTGATTTATATGTGAGATATAAGTGTCAATAACTTGTTTTTGATGGGTGCAATACTGCCAGGAAAATGGATATTGTTGAACATTAGGCTATAAAGAGGGGTATGAAGTATAATTCAGATGGGCTTCATGACACTTGTCCCTCATATGACACACATTCTTTTCATTTCCAATTTCACTGGAACAAGCAGAAAGAATGATTTCCAATCCGTCCCACCTCATAAAAACAGACCTGTGTTTAATTCTTTAGGACCTAAAATTATCTTCTGGATATTGTCAACCAATCAACCAAGGAAAGTGTTTTTAGCCATAGTAATAGACATCCTCTAGGTGTTGAGATGGCTAAAATATTGCTGTTACCTTGCTTTTTAATAATTGCACAAAATATTGCAGAAATCCAAATGTGATGATAATACGGAGATAGCTGGACATTTCCATCTCCTTTGTATTAAATTGTGCCCTTTTCTTAGTAATATATTGCAGAATGCAAATATAAGACTTTTTAATAGAAGGCAACATGTTCACAGACTCTGATTTTTTTTTTTTTAATATAACAAAGGGACTGTTTGTAAAAGCCCAAAGCTTCATTGAGTTGTAACCAAATGTCTTATGCGAAAGATGCTATCTTTATTTCTGATTGTAGTTGGTGATGGAGCATAAGGGTTCCAATTAAATTTGCATTCTGGCTTCCTTCATCAAAGTTAGTTTCAAATATTATATCTCCAAAGTACAGTGCCTGATAGAAAGTTAGCTGCCTGAATTTCAGATGTTTAGATATTTTCTAAAATAACTTTTGATTATGTCACATTAAGCTTGTTATGTATAAACTAAATGTCCTCATAGAAATTAGGACTTTTAAAAATTCATTATGCTTAAAACAACAACAACAACAACAACAAATTTGTACTAAGCCATAGCCAAAGTTCCAGTTTACTAGGAGAAAAAGAATATGTAGTCCATTTTCTAAGAAGGCAAATTGAAGGGATAGCAACATTTGTAATTTGTACGTTCTAGTCTTAAGAAAAATTGAACCTACATCATCTCATATATGTTCTGCACAAGCTAGTTAATAAGTGCATAATTCCAAATTTGGAAAATAACTCTAATATAAAACACATTATTTGGGGCATACCCAGAAAGTTAAGTTATTTTATATTTATATTAAATTTTCTAGCTGGGCATGGTAGCTCATGACTATAATCCTAGCATTCTAGAAAGCTGCGGCAGGAGGATCCCTTGAGATCAGGAGTTTGAGAACAGCCTGAGCAAGAGCTAGACCTCTTCCATCCTCTACTAAAAATGTTTTTTAAAAAATCAGCTGGGCATTGTGGCAGGTGTCTGTAGTTCTAGGTATCAGGGAGGCTGAGTCAGGAGAATTGTTGAGCCTAGGAATTTGAGTTTGCTGTGAGCTAGGTTGACACCATGGTACTCTAGTCAGTGTAACAGAGCAAGGCTGTCTAAAAAAGGAGAGAGAGAGAGAAAGAAGAAAAGAAAAAGAAGAAAATTCTACAGTTTCTCCCTTCAGATCATGAGTGACTTTTGAGAAGCTGCACACTCTGGATAAGGCTCTGGGTCCACATGTGTGATTCTGTGATTCTAAGAATCACAGAAAGAACCCCAGTGCAGAGTTGTAGTGTAATTATTGGACTGAAAACCAATTACTAGCAACTCTAGGAGTCAATTAATTACAAAGTCGCTCAAAATACTGTGACTGTTGATGATTTTTTAAAATACAATGCTTTAATTAAAAAATTATTTGAATTGCATTTTTCTTTCTTTTAAGATATTCTAACATCAAAAGGGAAATGAAGAGCAAAGGTTGATATTCACATAAATTTTGCTTTTGCATATACATAGTAGGACTACTCTAAGATGGGGTATTTTCTAATAGGTATTTGGATTGGTTCCCTCTATCAAAATGTTAAATATAAACTCAGGTTGAATATAAACAACTGGAAGAGGTGAATTTTCCCTAAGGACAAGGGGACAAGGTGTGTTGGGAAAGCAGACCCTCTGACAAGAACATCCTTTGTAACATTCCCTCCTGCTTCACTGAGGCTTAGGTTGTATTTTCACAGTGATCCCCCTCTCACCTCAAGTCACTTCTCCTCTGATGACAACGTGAATGATGGAAAAGTCTTAACATAAAATAAGTAGTTTATCTCTATTCCCATCGACCCTTGAGCAAGTGGGTAACACCACAGTTCCTATAAAAGGAAATTTACAGTCCCTTCATTTACCTTAGAGTCCATCATCTTTTTATTCAAATGCATTTCTTTGGATGCACTTATGTTAATATTTAGTAATATTTTCAGTTTTTTAACATTTTATATCTTTCTTTACCTATCTTTTAGTTTGTTTTACCAACTCCTGCCAGACAGTAAAAAATTGGGAATATAGAAAAGTGTTACATCATGCTACAAATAAGAGTCTGGGGGATGAAAACTTTACCTTCATTAATTGTATGATTTGGTTTATGGATTCCCATCTCTCTGGAAGTTTTGAAATTTAGATTTGTATCCCATTGAGGCCCATCTCCATAAGTGTATATGCCATCTATATGTTTTAAAATTTAGCATATTTATCAATATGTTTATAAACATCAGAATTTTTTTTAAGTCTAAGGTAGACTGTCTTAGACACCAAGGAACATTTAAAATAGAGCTTTTCTCTATTTTTCTTGTATTTACATAGGAAATCAAGAATGTTTGCATAAATGTTTCTTTTTTTAATTTATTTATTATTTAAATCATAGCTATGTACATTAATGCAATCATGGAGCACCATACACTGGTTTTATAGACCATTTGACATATTTTCACCACACTGGTTAATGTAACATCCTGGCATTTTCTTAGTTATTGCGTTAAGACATTTATATTCTACATTTAGTAAATTTCACATGTACCCTTGTAAGACGCACTGTAGGTGTGGTCCCACTAATTGCATAAGTGTTTCTTAAATTCCAGCTTTAGTTTGCTCACAACCTCAAAAACAAAAAACAAAAAACAAAAACCTTGGATAACTGGTTTCTGGCCTATAAGTAGTTGGAAGAAGTGCCACTGTGTATCTACCAGAGAGAGAATGCTTAGATGTTGATTTCTCTTGCTAACACAGTGGACAGATAATTCTAACCCATATGATTCAAGGAATCAAACAATCTCAATGAAATTGAAAAAATAATGTGTGTCCCACAAAAACAAGTATAGATATGGTATATAAGTTTACAAGACTTTTAATATTATTAATTATGGAAACCTTAGAAGAGTTTACTGTTAATACCATTTATATACTAAATACATTCGCAGATCTACTTAAATCTTTTTTTTTTTTTTTTTTTTTGAGACAGAGTCTCACTATGTCACCCTCAGTAGAGTTCTATGGCATCACAGCTCACAGCAACCTCCAACTCTTGGGCTTAAGCCACAACATACATGAGAGGAACTGTATTAAAGGGTCATGGCATTAGGATGGTTGAGAAACACTGCCATAGATCATAGAAATAGTGCCATAGATCATGATGAAGGTATTGACCTCTGCCTGGTTTTCCAGTCCTGAATTATATCATTCCCAGTGATATGGAAGTCAGCTGCTATGGAAAGCATATAGGTGGAGGCAGAGGTTTCTACCTGACTCTCGAGAGTCCAGAGTCCCAAACACATTCTTTCTCTACCACACCAATGGCCCCCCTAAAGTTTTTATCAGAGTTTATGAGTGTAGTCCAGGAATCATTTCCAATTCATTGTGAGAATAGTAATTATAGAGACAATGTTAACCACTAATATACTGTTTCAGTGACTAGATAGAAGTATTAGAATGTGGTGATATATGTCATAAGAGGAGAAAGGAGATACATTGTTTGCAATGCACAGAGTGGAAATAATTTAAGAAAAAATATCAACATGTCAGAGATAATATAATACAGTATTTTCCCCTTAACAATGTCATAATGATATTACTAATTGCACATTCTTAGAGCTTACCAGGTGCCAGCACTTTTTCTTAATATTTTACATATATTAACACATTTAATCCCTTTGAGGAAAATACTATTACCATTTATAGATAAGATAACAAAGGCACAGCTTGTTTGAATAATTTGCTCTAGGTTAAATAATTTTAAGGGTGGAGATAGATTTTGAAAACAAGCAGCTTTGGTTGTAAGATCTGTGCTTTTAATTACTACACAACTGCCCATAACATTAATGCAGGTTTCTCATAAGCTTTAAATAGAATAGATACACAATTAGAGTTTTTATTTATTTAAATAGAATTTAAAAGATTATGAAGTTCTTATTGTAGTTATATCAATAAATAGGAGTTGAAAAGTTTGGGTTAACAGAGTCAAAGATTTATATTTCTAGAAGATATCCCAATTGCTACTATATTTCATTTTTTTTTTTTTTGTACCTAACAATATATTGTATATATCAGTTGTAAAATGGTTGCTGAGGAAGGCCAAAGAAATGTATATTTATATTTACCCAAGACATTTCATACAGATTCTCTTAATATTCTTAAAAATAATATGTAAAAATATCAGCAGTCTGCTTGTTCCTAACTAATTGAACAACTATCGAAAGAGTATTTAGTAATAGATTGATGCAAACCCTATGGATGTCTCTGGAATTAGAATCCTCCACTTGGCAATTTTTTGTTCAACAACTTGATCAATACTTAGAATGATGAAAGAAGAAATGCTTTCCACTTTTATAGGTAATGCAAAGCTAGAAAGGTAATGATAGTTACATGCTTGAAAAAAGAGACTTTTGTAAGTTAGAGCTATGGGCTAAAACTAATCAAATGGAATTTTACTGGGCTAATGTATACCCTTGTTTATTGCACATTTATGGGATAGGGAAATTTATGGCAAAATTCCTGTGGTTTTATTTGACTACCAGCTCAATATGAGACAATACGGTGTTAATAGATGCTTTAAAAAGTTAATGCATTCTTAAACTGCATTAATAGAGTCAGAGTGTCAAGTTCAAGGGTGGTAATAGTTTCACTATAATCTGAACTGCTCAGACCGTGTCCTGAATGTTACATTCAGTTCCTTAGGATGCATTTTAAGAATTGCTAAAAGGGTGGATATCACCTACAGGGTGACTGGAATGTTGAAGAGATTGGAAGCCACAGTGTTTAAGAAATTGGGGACACCTAACCTGGAGAAGAAAATAATCGGACCTTATAAAAGTTCCTATTTTAAAAAGCTTTCTTTTTTTTGAAGAGAGATGATTTGGTTTAATTCTACAGAGAAGCATATCCAGTGGGTTAGAAGTTAACAGTATTAGGTATATTCTAACAGGTATGAACTGGAAGAAGGTAGAATCAGAAAACTGAAGAACAATGTAGAGTGTAGCAGAGTAAGTGATCATTTTTATTTTTTGTTATAATAAAGATTATATATCGAAAACAGCAGTTTGTATGATGAATGTAATAGTGCTCAACATTGTCAAGCAATTTGAGGATTATTAACCCAAAATTAGAAGTTTTTCCCCCGTAGAATCTCTGATTCATAAATCAGCACATTGCTGACACATTTTCCTATGTGAATATACAGGATCACAGAGACATATAGACAAAAAGTGTACACGTCAGGGTAGAGGTCATTGTTAACACTAATGTTAACAATCATATGGCACAGGTTTTTCTGGTGCTTGTATTTTCAGTGAACTCTAGCTTAATCTTTTAAATTATTCATATTGATTTTGATTACCAGCAGAAAAGGAGGAAAAGACAATATTCAATTAAAGAAGCCATAATCCTTTCTCATTTCTCAATAATGCACACAATTTTCACACAAATTACTTATATAAGGAAATGAAATGTAACTTTTCATAACAAAGATTCCACTTTAAAAAATCTGTTTACTATAAGAAAATAATAAAAGTCTTTGAAAGTGTTTTTTTATAAAACAAATCTGTAAACTCTTTCTAAAAATTAAACACAATTATTAGTACTGCATTTGTTAAATCCTATTTTAAGATTTATTTGAAAATCGTAGTTTCTACCATGTATAAAATCAAAACAAAAAGTGAGTTAATTTTGTATAAAATTTACACTAGTGATATAATTTTCTATTAATGCGCTGTGTGTATGTATTGTAATGTATGTAATAGAGAAAGCAAGAATTTCAAAAAATAACAATGCTTTGTGAATTTTTTATAAGCTAAGTTTTTATTAAAGTTGAATTCTCACTGTTTAGGTATTTTATTGTCAGCTTATATTTTAGTGAGGTAATAACGTAGCTATCATTAGAATGTATATAAAATATAAATTTATGGAGGACCGTGACAATGTAATTTCTCCTTTCACTGAGTTTAGGTGAAAAGAACATATAAAATTATCAGGTTATGCACACTATTTAGAATCAGCTGGCAAACACAAAAACTGGATTCTGGTGAAGGTTGGAAGTTTGGACCAAAGCTATTATGACTCTTCTAAGAAGAGGTATAAAGAATGAGACCAAATATTATTTTCTCTCGAAGTGTTGGTTTAGAAACTAAAATTTGGACATCAGCAAACATAAATTTTCTCTTTTAGTGAGCTCTTGTTATCCATCCGGTCTCAAAGCCATTTCACCTAACTTTCCAGAAAGTGTAAAATTGCTTTCTATTTTCAATCGCAATAATTAAATAAAAAATCAAAAGAGCAAGAAAGCAACATTCTTCAGTTATCAGCTGGCAATTATTAAAACACCTGTTGACAAGGGTATAGGGAAGCTACAACTTTGTACAGTTTAACAGAACTGTGAATTGATACAATCGATTTGAAAATGCACCTGAAAAAGTCATCAAAATTTAAAACATGTATATCCTTGGACCAGCAATAAGTGTAATTCATTTTATAAAAACACTTCCTATAACTATGAAAAGATAAATGAGCAAGAATGTGCATCACGGTATTGCTAGTAAGAAGAGTCGTCTCAAATCATAGTTACTAAGAATATTGTTAATGAATAACTCCCACATAGGTGATTTTCAGAGTTTTAAAATATTTTCTACATTGTCTGGAAGTTTTATAATATGAGTTCATGTAACTTTAACCTAGAAACATAATAATTATACTTGATTTATAATATGGAAAGCATATTATTTAATTTAAAATTAAATATCAAAATGATAATATAGAATATTGTAAATTAGATATTAAGTGGTTTTTCTGTATAGAAATAGTCTCTTCATGCTAAAGATCTGAATTTTGGGCTCCTGATGGGAAAATACAATTTTGTGATATGACTTATGCTTTTTAATTAGGTGAAATGTGTGGACTGACGCCACTTGGAATAAGAAGAGTAGGGCTCTTGGAAGGGAAGGAGATACTTGCACACGCAGGGTCTCTATATGGCATTCTATAATTTACAGAATCAAGACATCGCCTATGTTAACGTGGAACTTTATAAGTAACTCAAGCAAACTTAGACACAGATTAAAATGAGGAGACAAAAACCTCTGTAAAGGGTATTGTATTTAGTAAAACTGTATAAAATAAAAACCTGAAAGATAGGAAATGTCAGTAACTGAATATGCTAAAAAATATGTAAAACAAAAATATCTCAATAGAACAATTCCCATACTCTTGTAAAGTTTGCCATAAAAGTGATTTTTTCCTAAAGTATATTATTTTTCCTGCACAGTGACTTTCATTACGAAATTGTATTGGCTATAAAATGTATCCAAAATGACAATGTATATATCTTCTCATGGCATATGAAGTTTTCATCATATAGGAGAAGGCATATTTATTTATAATAAGATTAATAAGTGTATCAACTATTCTATTCAAAGCCCCTTTAAAAATTACACTAGCAACAGGAGAATTCTCTTTATAAAATAAAGAAGTAAAGAAAAATCCATTGAAAATGTTTAGAACAGGCACAAATTCCTTCCATTAAATTTCTACATGCTTTTAGCAGAATTACCATGTATTCCAAAAGACATGATATAGCTCACAGGCTTCAAACCTTAGATTTCCCCTGGGTTTAACAAATCACAGAGATTACGGAGGAGAATGTGTGTCCAATATCCCTGTTTCCCTAACTGTGGCTCCACACAGCACACAGTTGAATTTCCTGCCATGTCTGAGTTAGGGGAGAGGCAAATCCTGTCAAAGACACAAAGGAGATTTCGCCACAGTGTCTACCAGAGCCCTGTCCCACTTTCCCTCTTCCTTGTAGACATCTTCGTCATCTTTTATAAACTATTTTCACTTACCTCTATAGAGTGTGTTTAAGCAACCTGGGAGGGAAAATGTAAGTTAGTGTTAAGGTACCTCCTGCCAGGAAAGGGGTGTGGGATTCTGTAGCATTTCTGCAACTTCATAAACCTGCTTGGAGTCCTGATAAGGGAGAAAAGCTCTCTGACATGGCTGAATAAAAGCAGCTGAGAACTGTAGTAAATTAGGATAATACATGGGATGGCAAAACTGCTCTGATTATGTGCAGTGACGAAGCAGGTACAAGATTTACTGGATCACCTGGAAACAGCTTATGTAGACCACCTGGTAAGATCTTGTTTACAGAAGAGAAAGGGTATATTTAGGGTGTAAGCATCTGGCCAGCTGTTCCTACTGATCCAGAGGCACTACTGTGGGTCTATTGGAAGGAGATGGCTTCTGCCTGACTCGCGATCTTACTCTCTGAAAGACTCCACCTTACCTCCTGCCTGTGTTAACTGATACGGAGAAGTTCTAAAAACAAGTTTCTTCTTGAACGTGAAGAAAGAATGGGATAGTGACCCAAAGAGGCAAGTGGGAGAGAGGTGCTCTCCTTAGGGCTGGAGCATTCTCTATTCTCAGGATCTCAACTTATCCCAATTAGTAATAAAATCACATCGGGTAGGGTCTTTAAATAGCAATCTTATCTTTGAGGCAGTCACTAATTTTAGCTCAGCTGTGTTGGCAGTATGGAATATAATTATAGAAGCTTATCAGGAAAAAAATAATAGATTATTTTGATTTAGCAAGTTAGATGTTTGTCCCATGCAAAATACCAGCCTATTCTTAAGACCATTACAGAATTATCAGTTTAACTTTGCACCTTAATTATATTGGGTTGATTTTTCTAGTATTTCCAGAAGTAGTAAATAAAAAATTTATGTAGAACTCAAACCTCACTCTCTTTTTTCTTAAGCCTTAATATTATTTAATTTAAAAGAATAACCTTTATCAGATAGATACAGACACAGATACAGATAAGATATGGATACAGGTTTGTGTGCATTATGCACTTATGTGTGTGTGCAGTCTTTCCTTATTTGAGAATTCTCTTACAAGCTAAAATTTATTTGTCATCCCCAAATTCATACTTATGTATTTTTGTCACCAACATGAAGTATTTGAGTCACCTGAAGCATACTTTAGCAGCTGAGGTAGAACATTCTATCTTCATTTCCCAGCTTTCCTACCATAAATAGGAGTCATTTTCCTATTCAGTCATTTTAGTGCAATATTTTTCACATGTATGCATTTTTGGTTGGTGATTTTGCTGTTTAAAATGGCACTCAGGCATAGTGTTAAAGAGCTCTTTGTTTCTTCTCAATTCAAGAAGGCAATGATTTGCTTTATGGAAAAATACATGTATTAGGTAAGCTTTATTCAGGCATAAATTATGGTGCTGTGGGCTGACAAAGGCTTTCTCTATGACCCAGCTTTAATCAAGTTCTTATAAACCTTGTTTTTTTAAAATTTCAGATAAGTATAAGGGTGCAAATATTTAGGGCACATTATTTTTAATTCTAAGGTAAAGATCATGTTGTAGTTGGCCCCTTCACCAGGTGGGGTGAGCTGAACACCCTCCATTATACACAATAGTGAGATCCTGCCGATTGCCCTCCCCTCCTCCTTGCTAGAATACATTTGGGTTTTATCATTCATGTGGGCATGTCGTTGTTTGTATATTGGTTTCCTATTAGTGTTGAGTACATTTGATTTTTGTTTTTCATTCTTGAGATACTTTACCAAGAAGAATGTGTCTGAAACTTCTTTATCACTAGGGCTTCACCTAGCCCTCGTCCCATCCTTGCCCTGCCCAGCCCAGTTTTAGCAAAGAGTTTTGCTAAATTGGTTTAGGGAGAATCTCTCTACCCTTGAAATCCGACCAAGATCTTGTCTCCCACCTTTGATGTGTAAGTCTTTGGCCTGACTTTAAGAAGAATTCTGTTAGGTCAGTTTAATAATAATCCACCGGATCTTTCAGTTTCCTCTTTAGTAATTTATAAATTATTAATCTTGCTCCTCCATTATAAATCCCCACTTGTCCTTATTGTATTTAGTGTTGAATAAAGTCTTTCTTTCCATTTGAATAAGTGTCAAATAACATTTTTCTTTAATATATCCATGAGTTCAATGTTACTATATCAACAACATACCAAATAAGATGTCTTTAAACAGAAACACACATAAAACAAGGTCATGCATTTATTAGTTGACAAAATGTGACCAGAAGTTTACTGGGCATAACCCTGTATTTCCCCAGTATACATGATGACTTTATAGAACACAACTGCTGTGAATACCGAGAATCCACTGTACCTATTACACTGGGATCAAAATGAATGTTTTGCTATTTTGTGGCTTCTGTGCATCTTACTAAAACTATTTGGAGAAAGGAAAGGATAATTTTGATAAGTAAAATATCCCTTCTCTTTTTGATGTCCTTTCTCTGTCCAATAACTTTTCTTCCAAAACATTGGAGATATTTGTGTATCTCAAGTGAAGCCAAAACTGAGACAAAAAGAGATGGTGAGAGAGAGCAAACAGCAAACGTGAGCGCCAGAGACAGAGAAATTAGATACTTGACAGGTTGAGAACGGTGTCTTACATGCCTGTGACACAAACCGTCTCTGTGGTTTGCCTTGCAGAACACAGGAAGAGAATATGACAAAGAGAAAGAAAGTAGAGCAGCCCTCAAAAGCAAACTGAATCTTTGGGCGAGGGAGGCGACAAGGAACGGGCCCTCTGAAGCAACTAAGATCTGTCGTTCAGTGATACTTAAAACAGCTGAACTTTTCTTCTGTTTTACATTCTGCTTTGACAGCAAGTCTGCTCTGCAGAGAGAAAGAGACCGAGGGAGAGATCATTCCTTGCTGCTGAATAGAGCAGAACAGTAGTTAAAATGATAAATCTAATGGGGGAGAGACTTTTGAAGAGGAATGAAAATAACAGTAAGCTACAATCTTGCACTTGGGTTTCGTCTAAGCATATTATGCTGCTTTAGGGAAATTGAGTGATTTGTTTTGATGGAGAAAGCAGTTTCATAAGACTTTCTTCAGACTCATAGTAACTAACAGTGACTTCCAATTTGCGTTCTTAAACCTTACAAAGTGTAGCTCCACGAACTTAACGTCATACCAACCTGTAAAAACACAGCCTGTAAATATACAATATAGGGGTTGGCCCCGGGTTAGCAGTTGCTAATTAAAGCTATTCCCCCTTTCTGGTCCTGGCGATCCAACAGACCAAATGTGGTAAACAAACTTTGTTCCACAGCTTTGAAGTCTTCTCTCGCTAGTCTCCCTCAACTTAGAAAAATTATACTATTTATAAAAGTGCATAAATTGTAATTTAAGTTAAAAAAAGCCTTGAAATTTTTATCAAAAGCATTCAAATTACTCTCTCCCCAGGTCAGCTAATGAGTTGTCAGGAGCTGGCCCCTTACTGTAGTGCACCTCCTGCAGACTAAGACAGTTAACCATGTTTTCATCAAAGGAAATGCTCATTAGTAGAGCTTTCAGAAACTGATTTGATTATAGTTTCACTTGTTAAAGTGAAATATTTTGAGCTCATTAGGATGATTATGATTCAAGGTCATCTTTTGAAGCTAGTCCTGTCAATATAAGATAAATGGGCCCTCATCTTTTTCCCTTCTTTACGTCTGTGCTTTTTAAACTCTTCTGTGTAAAAGTTCCATAGCCATAATTAATTTTTAGTTCTTCTGTTACAAAGCTGCTTAAAAAAAAAAAAAAAAAAAAAAAGAACAAAGATTTTGGCTACCAAAAGGGCCTTGAAGAACTAGTGAGAGGAGGAGGAGGCTATCTTGTTTTAGAAAAATCAGAGAAAAACCTTGAAAAGTTCAGCTTTTGAAATCCAGCTATTTTCTCCTTGACCTTTCCAAAGTTTCGAAAAGGTACTTTGTACATAATTTTACACGTACCCTTTCATCTCAAAAGTATAAAACTAAACTGAAAACCACCCAAGAACTACCAGTGGCTTAATTAAACATCTCCTCTTTTATGGCACAAGATGAAGTTAACACCTTTTAAAGTTCTTTCTCTTCTTTTTTCTAAAACCAGCACTTAAATCTCTGAGTGTTAAAGAGCCACTTAGACATGAAAGGGGGTGGTGTTAACTTCTGTCCGCCAGTCATTCCAACATGAGTTTGCCCCTGGAACTTCCTTGGTCAAATATTACCTTTTCCTTTAACATTAAGGAGAGGGTACAAATAAAAGTAGAGTTTGGGTGGTTTTTTTTGTTGTTGTTTTTTTTTTTTTAACCTCCTGAATATTAAGTTTTGGAAAAGGGTTTTAATCTTTTAGACTATTGAATCTCAGATATTTTTCATGATATCTGAATACTCGAATTCAAGTCTACGCTGAACTTGAGCAGTAGATCATATTTTAAAAGTTATAATAGATAAGGTTTTGGGTTAGTAGCTCAGTTTTACAAAAATTTTCCTTCACTCTTGTAGACAACAGATGATGAAAACTGGTCTTTGGTTTTCATTTTTTACAATAACTTCTTCCAAACTCATGACTTTGGAATTAAAGATATTGTTCAATAATCAAAACTGTCAGTGTGTAAACAAGCAATTCTATGAAAATGGATAAAAGGTTGGTCAGTAGATAATGATTTGAAAACAAATATAAACTTTGAAACAATTTTTTATTCTCACATAAACCTAAGGGACTCTTTGACCATGAAATTGAAAATATAATTATGAAATGAAGTTTGTGTCCTTGGAATGCTTACTTGGAAGTCCTTTAGGGATCAAATTAATCTTTTTATTTTTTAAAAACAAAAACCTAAACGAAACAATGTGCTGGTAGGGATAGAGGAAGAGGACTTCTGGAGTGTTATGGTGCCAGAGCATATGCCTGAATATGCAGAAGACAGTTACATGCATTGAACTTTCTTGAACTATGATGAGAAATGGCATATTCAGAACAGAGGTGTCCAGAGAAGTAGCAGAGTGTCTAATTCAAATTACTTCCCCAAATTACCTGTGATGACTATTCTGTGTCAAAGAAAAAAAAAGTTATTCATGGTATTTATTAAAATAGTAAGGAAAATTTTATTTAAAGGGAAACTACTGCAATAGGTATAGGGATCTCTGTAAAGGGGTTTTGCCATAGCCGAGAAATTGGGCTCAACTCCAAATACAACATAGGCAAAGGGAAATTTATAGCCAACGACGAGGGTAGGGGATCATGGATGATAAATTACTAAGAGGAAATAGCATGGGGAAAGGAGTATTCTGACTAAACTGATCTAGCAGAATTTTTGCTGAAGGCAGACCATGGTGATCAGACAACACCTGGGTGTGGTAAAGGATGAGGGACCAGATCAGAATTGGAGGGTGACTAGATATTGAATATGAGGTGTTCTGCTTAAATTTACTGAACAGGATTCTTGCTAAAGTTGGACAATGCAGAGATGAACCCGGAAGTTCAAAACTCAGACCTAGATGAAAATGTTCAGAAGTAGAGTTTGGTCAAGAAGAGAATCTTCGCCCTTACTTTTTACCTTTTCTCCTCATGCCCACTTTCAGTGTAACATCATATTATATCCTGATTAGCCTTTATCACAATCGATTAGCATTTTGTTTCTTTATTATGTATATCAAGCAGGATTTAAACTCCCCAAGGGCCGAAAAATGATCTACTTTAGTCACTGATGTATCATCATTGCCCAGAACCATGTCTATTCCAAGTAGACACTCAGATAAATTTGTTAAATGAATGAATAAATAAAAGCACAGGTCAATTTTTTATTTATCTTTTGCATGTTGGGTATTTGCGTCTTGAATTAAAATGAATCTCCTTGAGCTGAAAGACTCAACTGATTTCTGATTTAAATGGTCTAGATAAGAGATGATGAAAGCTTATCCCAAGGTAGGAGTAGTGGGATGGGATAAGAGAGGGATTTATTTTCAAGAGATAATTAGGAAGAAGGATCAAGAAATATTGAGAGCCTATTACCTGGCAACTTGAGGGAAAGGAAAGTTAAAAGGATGAATCCCAGTTTTCCACCTTGAACTACTGGATAAACAAATGATTCATTGATCAAAATAATGAAGGATAAGCCCAAAGGCCACTAAAAATGGTGTATGGTCACATAAGAAAATTAGTTCTATGTTAGATTTACAGAATTAACTTTGAGGTGTTTCTGGAATTACAAGCAGACGTGTTATATTGTACGGATCCTAGAACTCTCGAATGTACCTTAAAAAGTAAAGTATTAAAATTAAAAGGCAGAAGACTTACTTCTAGGAAGATACAGTTGTATGATAAAGGAGGAAGACAGTGAAAGAGAATAATGATGAGTATGGAAAAATAACTCATTATTTTCCTTAGGGTGAAGGTTATTTATTGGCACCATTTTGAAACATCTGACGTTGTCTTTGAAATTCTTCCACCTCATTTTTTACATTTTTATTTTATGCTTTGTGTACTTCATTCAGGACAAACAGTTTAATCATGCTAAAATAAGCTCCCCAGACACATACTCCTTTTCACCCTAGTGCTTTATTACAACTTTCTGATTCTCAGGAACTCTGTGCTTCATCTCTTACATAACCAAATATCGCATTGTTTTAGTGCACGTAACTTCTCTCAATTTGTTGACAGTATATCAGCCACGTTTGGCAACCTATCCTAAGAAATATACAAACAACTGTACAGCTATAAATTAAAAACAATAATAATGACAACAATAAAGCCACCTAGCATATGTCAAGTAGAATGATGTCACCAGATAAAGTCTGGTGGCTGTCTTCTAAGAGACTTCCCTGGGCAGCTAACTTTGTAAATTTATCACAGTCTAAGGTCAGCTGTATAGCAAAGTGTCTTAGGTATGGTTCTCATAATTAAGATGGTTAGACTGAGGCTTATCTTCAAAATATCAAACTATAAATGCTTGTGCTTGGATAATCAGTGCATTTTCTTCCTTATTTTTCTTAGACCTGCATTAAAATATAATTGTAATTAGAAGATTGTTTTGAGGCTAGTCAATCAGAATAAAGGAGATTTTCAATTTAATTGAATATTAAATGACATCAGTTTATAAGAGCTTAGTGCATCATTTCCCAACATATTATTTTTCTCAGATATCTGATTGTTATACTGTTAAAAATTCCATGAATATAAATTAGAAAAATCTGGCCATAATGGATAAAACACTTCTGAGCAGAAGTGTTACCACAAGTGTTAGCAACTCTGCCTGATTACAGTCCTTCTCCACTCTACCTCATCCCCACTACGTCATCCCCTAAGCTTTTCCTCTCAGAGTCTCTATAGGCATTCACCTCTTCTTTCCATTTAGACCAATTGATGATGTTCATCATTTATTGTACTCACCTGTTGTGTGTCCTTAAAATTTTCCATTAATACTTGAGTACAGAATGACCTCTCATCTTTACTTCTAAGGAGCACATATGGATTGATTGTTGTCTCTTTAAGAATTATTGGAAATGACTTCATATGCCTTCAATATTTTTGTTTCCCCTGCAGAAAGATGAGCAGTCTTTACTACACTTGACTTGATGGTGCACACTGTCAGCAACAAGCTGGAATATTCTAACTCACCTTTGCTAATAAGTCCTGAAACTAATCTTAACTTAGCATTAATTTCACTTTTTCTCCAAAACCTGAAGAAAACAAAGGGAATTTAAAAGAAAAGTTTCAAGCTAAGTGTAATTTGTTCTTCCTCAATGATTAGGATAAGAACTATGAAAAGGGAAAGAAGTAGCAAACGGATCATAGCAGGCTTTATGGCAAGCTCTGTATGAACAGTTGTGTTAGAGGTCAAGCACGTTGAGAGCCAGGTTAAAGGATTCTAATGGAATTTAGCTGAGACTAGAAGTTCTATGCATTCTTAAAGAATGAAAGAAGGAAAACACAAAAGGAGGAAAATTAGCATATGGGTAGATTGTCTTACTTTGAACAGTGTAGTTATTACCAGTTCCTGAGCTCCAAGTTCCAGGTATTTTGAGATACTTCTTTTGTTTTCAAATTCATTATTTGCTATATAAATATTATTATATGCTTACTTGTTCAATTGCATCAGATTATTCTTGAGCATTAGAGTGAGCTTGCATTAGTGTGACTTTTATGAAGATATAAATTGTGAATTTAGGTCACAAAATTCTGCTCAGAGGGACCTGGGATGAACTTGACTCTCTAAGATGATAAGTTTCTTAAGAAAGCTGTTTTAAAATATTTCCCAACAATTTTTAGTTATTCTATGTGTCTATAAAATATAAGGTGCATATTGTATCTTGACAGAGAGTGAAGCATTGAGAAATCTCTACTTTCATCAGTTGGTTCTATATAATTAACGCCAAGGAAATGAAGACATTTTAACATAGTATAGGAATTACAGTCATGTCATCAAGGACTGTACCGGATTGTGCAGGATTTGGATAAAAGATGGGTGCTAGGGCCTCCTGCTAAGGCAGATGACTCTGGCAGGCTGCACTCTCTGTAGGGTAGGTGTCCAGTCCTTAATCTCCCTTCTCTAGGCTGCAATTCTCAGCTCCTCTGTGATAAGCTCATGATAATTGTTGGTCACCGTGGCTCAGGGCATGTATCCATTTGTTTTGGAGTTTTCTTCTCCTAGGTTTTGCCAATCTTCTCCTGCAATTTGACCTACATGTTTTTATTATTAGTTTATAACTATTTTATAATGTTTCTTGTTAATTCATCAATCTTTGATGAAAAGTTACCAAATCAATACCTATTTAACATTTTAATTTTTAAAAGTGTGTTATGCTCAATTTTGTTTCCATGTTTTACTTGAAAATCACATTTGGTATTTAACATTGTAACTTTCTCTCTTTAACTTGGGCATCAAGACTTATTTCCATGCTCTTATTACCAGATTTATGTTGCTAACCATAATCAACAATCAAAATACCTGCTTTAGTAAAAGGAAGAAGCCTTTTAAACTGTTTTTAAAGAATCTCATCTTCACTGCCATATGGCCTAAATATATTCTCTTGGGAACTACATACTCTACCTTGAAGATTCCTGTTACACTGTTAAACATTGCTCTCTCTTCTCCTCTCCTCCTTACTTATAAGAACTATCATTAGTATTTATAATTACATTGTGAGAATTATGTCACTGAAATGGATTGATCTTTGATGTGATCCAAGTACCTTTATCTATTGTACATTTTTTTTCTATTTTTTTTGAGACTGAGTATCACTCTGGCTCCCTGAGTTTGAGTGCCCTGGTGTCATCATAGCTCACAGAAATCTCAAATACTTGGGCTCAAGGGATCCTAATGCCTCAGTTTCCCAAATAGCTGTGACTATAAGTACTCAATTCAATGCCCAGCTAATTTTTTTATATTTAATAGAGATGGCACATTCTTGCTCAGGCTGGTCTCGAACTCCTGAACTTGAGCAATGTTCTTGCCTCTGCATCCCAGAGTGCTAGGATTACAGGTGTGAGCCATCATGCCCAGCCTATCTGTTATAATTTTGTAGTGACTATTTAGACAAAATTTCTTTAAAGACAGGGAAAGGAACTTTATGAATATGTCTAAGCTTCTATCTACCTCTGATTCTATGTTAATTCTACCACATACAATAACTTCATCAAAAATTCTAAAAACCCTTGTCTTCTGAATTTTCTATGGTATTTATTTAAGTGGTCAAAATGAAATGATAGCAGCAACTGTAGACCTTTTCCTATCACAGTTTAAATATGTCCTTTGGATTTTCAATTATTTAATACATTTTTAAAAAATGTATTATTACTTTTTCTTATTGTTGAGGATTTAAAGAACCAGGTTACATTGATTGCCTTTGTTAGGTAAAGTCCCTCTTCTAATTGTGTCCCATCCCTAAAAGGTGTGTCACATGCTGTGAACCCCCAACCCCTCTCTCCTTCCCTCCATTTAAACCAATCAAGCCAGTTAATATTAAGACTGTGTTTACTGGGTTCAATTTCTTTGAGGGAAATTTTTGAAAAAGAAATGTCAATGAATATTTAATATATGTTTTACATCATGGAGACAAAAATTTCACTTGCCAGCCATATATGGAGCATTATGTAGAAAATAAAACTGCTCTTTCTTTAAAGTCTTCAGCTGGCTAAGGCCTTAAGTTAACATTTCACAAATCCAAAGTGCTAAATACCTCAAAATAAGGCCAAAATATACTCATAATGCTACTCCTTAAAATATGAAGCATTATGAGGTGTGAATGCCTGCTTCCCACTGTCATATAAAAGCATGTTTAACTCAGCAAGAAACCACTTAAATGAAGCCCCAGCAATTGCAAGCATTATAATTTATTGCTTTTTTCACCATATAAAAATGAGTGTCCACTTAGTTCCTGCTTTTCAACATGAAGTCAGCACTTGAATGCATTATAAATTCAAGTTCCAGTAGATGTTTCTGCTTCTCCACTCCAGTTTGTTAAGAACTTTGAAATAGAATATCTTACTCTAATTCCTCACCGTCAACAGGAGCTGCATTAGACACTCAGGCTTCTGTAAATGTATATTGTTGCTCATTAGTCTCAACTTGAAGGCATGATCTCATTCTTTTGAGAAGGGTTCTCAATGTCCCACCAGCAAATTTGGACTAATGAGGCCATGATCTTGAATGAGAACAGACCAGTAAAGTCTAGATTCTTGTTCTCTTTCCATAAGAGCCACGGCAGACCTCTTCTGAAAACAGCAATTATTTTAATGCCTAACCCCTGGATTCCATTTATAAATGGCTTCTTTGAGGGAAAAAAAAAAAAAAAAAAATATATATATATATATATATATATATATATGAAAATTATTTTAACTCTTTTTTATTGAATATATTTTTATTTCTAAAAATTGCACAAATTCTCAATTTTTGAAAGGCTTAAATTAATGAGTTCTTTCACTTCCTTAGAATTCTGAAGTGAAAAATGCTAAATAAAAGCTATTGAATAACACAACTTAAAAAAGCAGCACATCCTATGCATCTGAGTGAAAACACACTCACGCACGGACCTGTGCCATCCTGAGACGTGGGAATTTCTCCACTCTCCTTTCATTACCTAAATTCGCTTTTGAAATTATACTATTTTTCCTCCCCTTTACCCATAATGATTTTACTTTTCTTTCTCTTACCTAAACAATATCACACACACACACACACACACACACACACACACACACACAACATATCTGCAAGTCCAACAGCACAGGAGGGGTGAAAATAAAGTGAAACTCTACCTATTTCCATCTATGATATAATGGTCTCTCTCATTGTCACTCTCTTTCTCTCTTCCCACATCTATATTATATTAATAAATCAACACATCACCATCTATGTTGATCTGAACAACTTCTGAGTATCTACCTTCCATGTACCCATCTATTCCCCTATTCCATGCACCCTACCCATTCACCTATTCATCTATCCATCCTTTCATGGAAATCCTTTTATTTCCACTGAAATGATATTAAGTATATACTACAACTGCTTTGTCATCTTGATGAGGAAGAATTTCACTGTTTTCCAGGACCACTATCTTCCCAAATATTTCGGAAGTTCCCTAAAGTTGTACTCAGATTATTTTTAACTATCTGTTAGCCCCGCCAAGTTATGAACCCCATGTGAAATTCATTGCAGTGAAGCCTCTGATGAGAGTTTTGAGACACACATCATCTAAGAGTTGCATACTGTACTTTCACCAATTTCTTATGTTCCAAAGTCCTCAAGAATGGGGTAAGGAGTGTGAGGACTATTTGATATAATCACTTGTCTGGATGCTGAGTAGTACCTATGTTCAGGTTGTGTAGGATCTTTTCATCCTCCTTACCGATTCTCTTCTATTTTCCATCACTCTTAGGGTGTATGTCCATTAAACAGTATATTTTTTCTGTCTCATGTTTTATCTACATCATTTATTATTTCTCTTTACTCCCAAGTTTGTTATTATTATGCACAACCTACTTCCTGCATATTTCTCTTAACCATGTTCTAACTTTCCAAGTAAGAAACTGAAAATTCTATTTTCACATCCACACTCAGGTGTTGCCAAGTTCTTAACTCCCATTGCTTTTTGGAGCATGGAATATCTACTGTCTTTATTACTGCTGTGTCAAGCATCATGCTCTTTTATCTCTCCCAAGATTCAGGTCTTTCCCCTTTCTAAAGTAAGGGAAGAAGTGTAGTGATTAAGCAAAGTTTTTCACTGTATCAGAACAACAACTCACTTTAAACTCCAGAAGTTATTTCAGAAAATGGCTCATTCTGACAGACTCTGAATTAACTTTAAATGATTCTCTGGCAGCAAGCACTCTGACTTCCATTTATTCCATGACTTCCTTCCCGATCTCAGCTAATCATATAAGTTTATTTATATCTGAGTACCAGTCTCAAATTTAATCAAATCCTACTGACTCTTTCTTTGAAATATTCTCAGAATCTAAATTCCTCTAATTACCCCCATCTAATATACACTGGTTCAAGCCAGCTTCTTTCCTTACCTGAACAAATGCAATAGCTAGCTGGCCATGTTGGCTCATGTCTATAATCCTAGCACTCAGGAGGCTGAGGCAGGTGGATTGCCTGACCTCAGGAGTTCAAGACCAGCCTGTGCAAGAGTGAAACCTTGTCTCTACTAAAAATACAAAAACTAGTTGGGTGTAGTGGCTCACACCTATAGTCCTAGCTACCCAGGAGGCTGAGGCAAGAGGATTGCTCAAACCCAGGAGTTTGAGGTTGCTGTGAGCAATGATGCCACAGAACTCTACCCAGCATGACAGAGTAAGCCTCTGACTCAAAACAAAACAAAGAAACAAAAAACAATGCAATAGCATCACTCTTACAGACTTTAGGGTATATTTCAAGTCCATAGTAATCAAAACAGCATGGTATTGGCACAAAAATAGAGACATAGACATATGGAACAGAATAGAAATCAAGAGATGAAACAAGTCTCTACATGCCATGTGATCTTTGATAAACCAACCAAAAGCATACAGTAGGGAAAAGGATCACTATTCAACAAATAGTGCTGGGAGAACTGGATAACCACATGCAAAAGACTGAAACTTGACTCACACCATTCACCCCTTACAAAAATTAACTAAGATGGATAAGAGTCTTAAATTTAAGACATGAAACAATAAAAATCTTAGAAGAAAGTGTGGGGAAAACTTGATGTTGGACTAGGGAAAGATTTTATGACAAAGACTTTTCAGCTGCCATTTCAACAACAACAAAAACTAACAAATGGGACTTAATTGACATGAAAAGCTTTTGCATGGCTAAAGGTACAGCAAGTAAAGCAAAAAGACAACCCTCAGAATGAGGAAAGACATTTGAGGGTATCAACCTGACAAAGGGTTGATAACTAGAATCTACAGAGAACTCAAGTTAATCAACAGAAAAAGAGTAAACAATCCCATGTACCTCTGGGCAAGAGATATGAACAGAACCTTCTTTGGTGAAGACAGACGAATGGCTAAGAAACATTTGAAAAATGCTCACCAGCACTGATCATCAGAGAAATGTAAATCAAAACCACCCTGAGATATCACCTAACCCTAGTGAGAATAGTCCACATCATAAAGTCTCAAAGCTGCAGAAGCTGGCGTGGATGTGGAGAGAGGGGAACACTTTTACACTGCTGGTGTGACTGCAAACTAATACAGTCTTTTAAATATTTTTTTAAGATGACACATTGTAATAATATATAATTTAATATATATTATTGATATATATTTATTATATTTATACATTATATATGTATAAATGCATATATATGACATCTGCTTTATCCATCCATCCACTGTGGACAATTAGGTTGATTCCACTTTGACAACTATAAATAGTGCTACTATCTGTGCATATATATTGGTGGGGTACAATTTAGTACATAAGTATGTTTTCTAACAAACAATCAGAGTAGTTGGTTTATCCATCACCTCATGCATTTATCCTTTCTTTGGGTGAGAATATTCAAAAGTCTCTTTGCTTCCTATTTTGCAATATGTGAGTATTAATGAGTCCAGTACCTTACTATTAACCAGTCATCCTAATAAGCAATAAAACAAGGTAACTTATTTTTTCTAATTGCAGCTTTCTACCCATTGACCAACCACTCCCCATTCTCCCATCTCCTACTCCCTTACCTGTCTTTGGTAACTATTGCTCTATTCTCTACTTCTGTCATACCAACTGGTGCTTTTAGATAAATGCTTCATATGGATGAGATCATATGGCATTTGTATTTTTGTGTCTGGCTTGTTTCACTTAACATGATGTTATTCAGATCCATACATGTTATTAAAAATGACACAGCCATTTGTGGCTGATTTCATTGTCCATATACTACAATTGATTTATCCACTCATTGCTGCTGAATGCAGGTTGATTCCACTTCGGCTATTGCAAATAGTGCTACAATAGACATCAGAGGGCAGGTATCTCTTCAATATACTGATTTCATTTATTTTTAATATATACCTGGTTAATGGATGGCTGGATCATCTGGTAGTTCTATTTTTTAACTTTTTAAGGAATTTGCAATCCAATCAACATCATCTAAGTGTTTTCTTTCCCCCACATCCTCATCAACACTTGTTTTCCTTTGTTGTTTTTGTAATATTCTAACTGGAATTATTTTTTGGAATATTCTATCATTGTAGTTTTGGTTTGCATCTTTTTGATAATTAATGATATTAAGCATTTAGATGTACCTGTCCTTGGTGCTTGCAGTATCTTCTTTTGAAGAATGTCTATTAAGATCTTTTACCTATTTTAAAATGGTGGTATTTGTGTTTTTATTTTCTTTAAGTTCCTTATATATTCTGGATTAACCTCTTGCAATCTTGTCAGACGCATTGTTTGTAAATATTTTCTTTCTTTTTTTTTTTAAGGCAAACAATTTTATGCATTTCAACATTGGTTAAACATTGGTTAAACACAGTTCTGTTAACAGCAAAAAATATGCAGCCTTGCTTTTTGATTTGATGCAAGATTTGAAAACAGATTTCAGTATTTCTGAGAAAATAATCACTATTTTGGTGCATTTGTGACTCCATTTTCAGTTCACATAAATATATTACCTGCCAATTTTCAAATGGGATGTTTACAGCTGCAATCTGACATTCAAGTTCAAGAAAAATTTGGTCACGTCTCTTTACTGGACTTTTATAGGTGCTATCTTCCCAATGACAAATGTCCCTTGTTTCACAATCATACCCTATTCATGTTATTGCTTTCTGGCAGCACCTACATTTGTGATAAACTATTTTCAAGGATAAAGCACACAGAGTAAAATGGGAATGAAAATATCTGATGAGCACCTTGAGAAAATTCATTGAGAATTGCGCCCACTTCCATGGAACCAGATATTGATACATTTAGTTTCTCAAATACAATGTCAAATATCTCAGAAGTTTTATTTTATCATTTCTCACTCACCAGCGTTTGTTAGTATTTGTGTAAGACGGGTAAGATCACTCTGCATTCAGTCAACCTAAGACAGGGACCAAACCATTGATGTTTGTATCCCCATGACGGGTAAGACTGAAACTGCAAGAGCAGGCAACCTAAGACAGGGGCTATGTTTTTCCACCATACAAAA
>CAUYPK010044934.1:0-12472 GCA_963574355.1 Loris lydekkerianus
AAAAAGTATCCAATGTACTCAGCCCTACTATGAAGCTAAACTATAGCTTTCACATGAAGGCTATAACCCAACTATACCTCAAGACTATGAGGAAAGGACCAAGGAAGGGTAAGGGAGGGGGGAGGTTTGGGTGGAGGGAGGATGACGGGTTGGGCCACATCTATGGTGCATATTTTTATCTATAATAAAAATAATAATAATTTAAAAATTTAAAAAAAAAAATGAGCATATGTGGGTTTGTTTTTCCAATCTTGAGATACTTCACTTAGGAGAATCATCTCCAGTTCCATCCAGATTGTTGCACATGGTACTGAGCAGTACTCTATCGTATACATATACCATATTTTATTAATCCATTCAAGAATTGATGGACGCTCGGATTGATTTCGCATTGTTGCAATTGTGACTTGTGCTGCAATAAACATTAAAGTTCAGGTGTCTTTTTGATAGAAAGACTTTTTCTTTGGGGTAGATACCCTGTAGTAGGATTGCTGGGTTGAATTGTAAGTGTACTTTTAGTTCTTTGAGGAATTTCCATATTATTATCCACACAGGTTGTACTAAATAAATCACAGCCACACCAACAGTGTAGAAGCCGTCCTTTCTCTCTGCCTCTATGACAGCATCTATTGTTTGTATTGTATTGGACCGTTTAATAAAATCCATTCTAACAGGAGTAAGGTGACAGCTCATTGTGGTTTTAATCTGCATTTCCTCAATGATTACTGAAACTGAGCATTTTTCATATGCTCATTGGCCATTTATCTTCTTTTGAAAAGGCAGATCTTCTGTTCATGTCATTTGCCCACTCTTTAATAAGACTGTTTTGTTTGTTTGTTTTTTTCCCTGCAGATTTACTAGAGTTCTTTGTAGATTCTAGGGTTATATTGGATGTGTAGCTTGGGAATACTTTCTTCCATTCTGTACATTGTCTATTTGCTCCTTAGCTGTGCAAAGCTCTTAATTTTAATCAAATCCCATTTTTTAATTTTTGTTATTATGCTATAATTGCCATTGGGTAAAGTTTTTGCATAAAACTTTGCTAGGCAGATATCTAAAGGAGTTTTTCCTACATTTTCCTCTAGAATTATTATGGTTTCATGTCATACATTTAAGTCTTTTACCCATCTTGAATTCATTTTTGTGAGTAGTGAGAGCTAGGGGTCCTGCTGTATCCTTTTGCATGTGGCTAACCATTTTTCCAGCACTATTTATTGAATATGGCTTCTTTTCCTCCGTGTACATGTTGTCTGCTCCGTCGAACATCAGAAAGATATGGGTAGGTGGCTTTACACCCGGGTTCTCCATTTTGTTCCATTGGTCTATGCCTCTGTTTTTGTGCTAATTCCATGCCATTTGGTTATTATAGCCTTGTAATATAGTTTGAAGTCTTGTAATTGATGTTTCCAGATTTGTTCTTTTTGCTTAAGATGGCTTTGGCTACTTGTACTCTTTTCTGATTCCAAATGAAATGCAGAATTATTTTTTTCTAGTTTTGTAAGACATTGGTATTTTGATGGGAATTGCCCTGAGTCTGTAAACCACTTTGGGTAATGTGGCTATTTTAACAATGTTGATTCTGCCGATCCATGAGCATGGTATTGAGATCTTCTTCCATTTGTTTGTGTTCTCTGTGATTTCTTTCCTCGGTGTTTTGTTTGCTTTTTTGTTTGTTTGTTTGTTTTTTGCAGTTTTGGCCAGGGCTGGGTTTGAACCCGCCACCTCTGGTATATGGGGCCAGCGCCCTACCCCTTTGAGCCACAGGTGCCGCCCCATTCCTTGGTGTTTTATAGCTCTCCTTATAGACATCATTCACCTCCTTGGTTGAATACATTCCTAGGTATTTTATTTATTTGTAGTTATCGTAAATGGTATTGAGCCTTTTATTTGACTCTCAGTTTAACTGTAACTAGCGTTTAGAAATGCTACTGATTTGTGTACACTGATTTTGTATACTGAGACTTTGATGAATTTGTTTGTTAATTCCAGGAGTCTCTTGGTAGAGTTTTTGGAGTTTTATAGGTACAAGATCATGAAGAGTGATAGTTTGACTTTCTCTTTGCTAATGTGGATAGTCTTTCTTTCTTTCTCTTGCCTGATTGCTCTGGCTAGAGCCTCGAGTACTATATTGAATAGAAGTGGTGATAACAGCTACCCTTGTCATGTTCCAGGTCTTACTGGGAGTATTTCCAACTGGTCTCCATTTAGTATAATGTTGGCTATGGGGTTGTCATGTATGGCTTTTACAATTTTGAGATATGTTCCTTGTGTACCTAGTTTGTTGAGGGGTTTATCATGAAAGGGTGCTAGATTTTATTAAGTGTTTCTTTTGCTTCTATTGAAATGATCATATGGTCTTCATTTTTGATTCAGTGAATAAGTGGTGAATCACATTATTGACTTAGGTATGTTGAACCTTCCTTGCATTCCTGGGATGAAGCTCATTGGTCATAGTGGACTATTTTTTTTTTTTTTTTTTTTTTTATTTGCTACTGCATTCAATTTGCTACCATTTTATTGAGGATTTTTGCATCTATGTTCATATGGGATACTGGTCTTTACCTTTCTCTTTTTGTTGTGTCCTTTCCTGGCTTTGGTATCAAGGTGATACTGGCTTCATAGCACAAATTGGTAGAGAATTCCTTCCTTCTCTAAGTTATGGGATCTTTCTGTAGTATGGGTACCACCTCTGCTTTGTAGCTCTGATAGAATTTAGTTGTGAATTTATCTGATCCAGAGCTTTCTTGGTAGAAGATTTTTTATTGCTGATTACATTTTATTGTTTATTATTGGTCTGTTCAGGAATTCTATTTCTTCCTGATTGAGTCTTCAGAGGCTGTGTGTTTCTAGGAATTTGTCCATTTCCTTTACATTTCCTAGTCTATGTGTGTAGGTTGAGTGAGGCTGGAAGGCTTTGCAAAATCTCAGCAAGGCCTTGTGAAAAGTCTATGGGAGGGAAAGAAGTAGTCTCTAGATCCTGGAAAGACTGTTTGTGTGGATGGCAGAGAGATCCCCCTCTCTTTCACCACCCCTGCCCCCAAGAGGCTCCCTACACTGTCTGTTTTCAAAGTGCACAGCAGTGGTGCAGAGCAACTTTTCTGTGTAGGGATAGGTGCTCAGGCCCACCCTCACACACATACAACACTGTACTACCCCTTCAGTTCTGCCCACAGGGGCTCCCTTGCCTCCACAGTCAGGTGCTCAAATCTCCCCCATGTGCCTAGCAATTGACTGGAGTCCTGGGGGCACTGGGTGTGGCCTACTGTGTCTAACCTACTGGCAGGCAAATCCTGAGAGTGATTGCAGGCAGAGCATCCCTAACCAGGCACCCTCCATCTACTGCAGGCCACCAAGGGGGAAGGTGTGGGCCCTACTCTCTGACAAAACCCTATACTAGAGGATGTCATAGGTAAAGAAAAGCGATTGGTCCCAAAGGTCTCAACCTGACCTCTCAGCTTCAGTAGGTGGGGAAGTGGTGCAGGAGGAAAAGAGTCTGGGTGGAAGAGACCTAGGGCCCCAGCTTCTCCAGTCCCATCCACTAGTGGGAAACCACATAGCACATCCAAGCTCCAGGATCCTGCCAGTGCTCCACACAATTCAGGACCTACTCTAGCAAGGGCAGAAAAGCTTCTAAACAACTTGGTAGACCACTAATTACCAAAAGCATGTGGGAAGGTGAGATAGGATCCCCCCATTACCACTCCACTGGGCTCTGAGTCTCTCCAAGTCTAATCCTTGCCAATCCTTTCTCCTCTTTTTCTTGCCTTTTTCCTGTTCTACTTTGCAATTTTCCTCCTTGAAGTCCCCAGCATGCTCCGGCACCTCCTTCTCAGGTGTGGCTTTCCCTTCTTTGTCCCAAACCTTCCTTCTCTCTGGGATTCTCCAGAAGCTGTCTAGCCTGCCATCTTTTGCCTGCTTCTTTATTCCCTTTCCCTCCAAGTGATATGTAAGTCCTTGGTTTCAGCTACTGCTTCCCTATGGAGAGTGCTGAAGTTTATCTCTCAAGTCTCAAACTCTCTCCAAAATTCAAGAGCACTTTTTCAGCTGATGTCTTTGGAGTTGACTCACACTTCAGGCTTACTCTATTTTGAACTTGATTCCATCCTCTCTCTCCTCAGCTCCTCCTCCTACATCTACCCTGTTTCTGCTGATGGCAACCTGACTGGACATCAGCCAAAGCCAAGGCCTTGCAGAAATCTTTAACTTCTCCCCTTTGCTTCCCATATCCAAGCAAATGTCAGACCTTGAATCTACCAACAGCACTCGTCCCCTTCTTCCCATGTTACCTAACAGTGTCCCCATCTCTAGTCCCTTCTATAATGATATTTCAAATGTCTCTGAAACTAATCTTTGAGCACACAAATCATATCTCTTTACTGAAATGTTCCATGATACCCCAATTGTTTATAAGATCAAATCTTACTTCCTTGATTTAGCAAAGGCCTCCATAATTCATCTTTTGACTATATCTTGCTATCATATTTCCCACAGTGCCCCTCTGCCATTAAGCTCTTCCTGATGGCCTCCACATGTTTCCCTGTAGCTATGATGTTAAGATAGTCCTTCTAGAAATGCTTGCCCTCCATTTCCACACGGCTGAAACTGCCATGTCTTTAACAGTCAGGTCTTTTCCCTGAAAAGCATTGTCTGATCTTCTCTGCTACTTATAATCTCCCCATTCCTTACAGCCCACGTTATTTTCCTACTATCATTATTACATAGGTTGGCCCAACTGTACTTTACATTATATTCATTAATGCATCTATTTTCTTCCTTCAACTGGATTAGGAGAGCTTGGAAACAGAGATCAGACTTGCTTTTCCTATATATAGTTCCTTATAGTACCCTAGCACAATGCCTTGCTCTTAGTAGGTGCTCAACAAATGTTGAGATATGATATACAGTGGCAGCTAAGGGTCAAGTTTCAGAATCAAAACCAAAGTCACAGGTTTCTGATCGAATTAGCTAAAGCTCTCTAAGCTTCATTTTACACATCTGCAAAATGCAAATGATAGCAGTACTATTTGAGAGGATGGTTATTCGAATTAAGTGAAAAAATGCATATGAAATCCTTAACAAAGTGCCTGGCACATTTGATGTAGTGCCATTAATGTTTATCGTGATAGTACAGAAGTGGATGCTTCTGCTGTTTATGTGAGTATAAAATGCTATCATTTTGCCTCTAGGGAATTGAGCAATAAGTATTAACAGCTTCGAAATAAGGTGTGGATCATTTGACCCTGCAATTCCATTTCTGGGAATTTATCTTAAGGAAAACAAATGCAGTTCAAGGCAAAGATTATCATGAGATAGAAATGGGTATAATGTCCAAGGAAGGCAAACAGCTTACATTTCCCAAAGGAGGACATTGGCAAAGTAAATTTTGACACATCCATAAGAAGGGACATGGGGCAGCTGTTATACTTGCTTCAGAAGAAAATGTTCAAAATAATTCATAATGTGCAAGGACAGGGTAAAAAGTTTATATAATAAAATCTTCAATCTTCTCCCTTTATAAAAAGGCATGCATGCAGCTCGTATTTGTGTGTGGAAATATGTGAATACAGAAGGGTACAGAACTGGTATCAGAGGACTGTTTGTCTTCAAGGGATTTTTCTTTTTTTTTTAATTTTCTGTTTACAACTTTAAACATGTATATTTTTGGTAGCCAGAAACAAATGTTAATGATTATTCGTATCTCTATTCTCTTTTGTTTTCTCTTCCAATAACTCATCTCCATGGGCCTTTTGAAAAGACTATCTCCTGCCCCTTTCAGCGTTCTTCCCTAGAACTGAGGGTAAAACAAATTGAGAATGACTAAACCAAGGTAAAGGATGTCAAGGCAAAAATCACATCGTGAAGCACTCCAGAGCCCTTTGTAAAGGTTACCAGATCAGGGTTGCAGGATTTGTTGAAAGAATATGATTTCCATTGGTTATTGATCATTCTGGGTGTTCCTGTACAAACCCCAGCCCCTCTGGAGCAGCACAGTGAAAGGGGCAGTAGAAATTAGCCCCACCAGAAGCCTTCACCACCATGGGAGTGTCCAGAAGTGGAGGATGAATCCTTAGTGCTTTTCTTGATTTTAAAAAGGCAGGGTAAGAGGAGGATGTTGAGAGAGGGCATAAACTTTTGTAAAATGTTGCCCCTCTTATAAACATTTATTGATATTGTTTATTAAATCAAATTGATTATTAGAACTTGAATTATAAAGTAAGAAGACTTAAAAGTAATTAGTTAATAGAATTCCACAAAGTATAAATAAAAATTATACTAATTTTAAAATTTGGAATATTTTAAGTCTTAAAATGACAAGCAATTAGTGTTGAAGTATGGTCACCACATCTGATGTGAAAATAAGTTAACAAGCAAATGGCCTGGCAGATAACAGCATTCTGTACTCTCTTCCTGCCAGTGAACCATAGACAATGAATGTTTCTCTTCTTTCAAGATCTCTTTCAAAAAGAAACCTTAATTCAAAGCACCAAGTTGAATAAAGCTGCTGTCAAAATGGAAGCAAAACTCTTAGAGTAAATGGAATTCAGGGCCCTGCACAGTAATGGATGCTGGTGCACCCCGCATCCTATCTCGAGTGGTAGTTAATGCATGAGGACCAGGAGGGGAAATCCCAAACCATACCACTTGCAATAATGTAATTCTGATGTGAAAACTGATACGCTTCCCTGACCTCAGTGATGAGCATTTGTCATTTATCAAGCATTAGATTTAATTGCTCTTATTTATTTACTGGACAAGATGGCCCCTCCTCAACACATAGCAAAAATAAAATGACCAACTATTGGGAAATGATATCAAAACCCCATCTGCAGATGGCTGATGTCCTGCTGCTCCCAGGTGACAAATGGCAGCAGAGCTCACCAATTGGCTTTCTCTGTGAAGGACAGAAAAGGGAAGAGTTTAGGGCACACAGTAGACCACTGAGCTTTCAAGGTTCCCACACGCCTTACTGAGAATTGGGAGGATGGACTCTCCAGTGCTCAAAAGACTTGGGCAATGTGAAGTAAGCCAGAAATTAAGGACCAAGAGAGCAAGCAGGGAGCTCCAACATCGTATTCCATGCTTTGTTCCTCTTGAGCTTTAGAAAATGAGAAGGGGCATGTAGGTTGAATCTCTGAAAGATTGACTTTTAAGTGCTTTTTTCCCCTAGAGAATGTTAGATGGAGAGGAAAAGAGAAGTGTGCTTATGTTAGAGGCAGGGCCCGGGTGGTTAGTCTCCAGGAACCATTTAAAAAATGACTGCTGGTCCCTGGATATCTGAGTGATGCTATGGAAACAAGGAGAGAGACTTGAGGGCACACCAAACACTTAACCTTAAAGGAGACCTGCAAGGGACTTTCTCATATGTCAAAGGGAAGCTTTGGGAATGCTTAAAGAATCAAAGTAGAATCCTCAAATTGCTTTCCTATATCCACTTTGTCCTATTGGGTTTTCTTTTTCTTTTTCTTACAACCATAAAATACATGCTTAACATTAAAGTGAATAAAGAACATTTCCACCATCAAAGTTCAAATTATTTTTAACATTAATTATTTTACTTCCAAGCAGAACTAAAATAGCTTCTTAAATTTCATATGCTCATGGTTGATCTTGAAATTGGCCTTTCAGTGGCAGAAATGACCTTATTTGCTCAAAAACTTGTATTTTACATGAACTTCACAGCTCCCCACATGAAGTTCAGCACATAGTGGACACTAAAGGTATGTTTCTCAAAAGAAACAGTGAACTAATGCTTATGAAGGACAACAATTATTAAAGATCAAAGTGCAAAATGAAACATTTTTCTAGACAAGAAAATGATGGACATTGTTAGCAAGTGATTCCTAATAAAAAATTATCTTTTCTTTTTAATTTTAATTTTTATTTTTACATACACATGTGTTAATTAGGTTTCCATTCTTTTTTGCCACCACAAAACTAAAAAGACTTAAAATTTAATAATGATAACAATGTTTAAGATAAGGATTAGAAACAAAAACCTTGTAAAGAACAAACAAACATAAATACATCCAGAAAAGGAATCAGACAATTGCTACATTGAAATATTAAGCAATAATAATAATAATAATGCAAAGAAATAATAATAAAGCAATAATAATAATAATAATGCAAAGCAATAATAATAATAATGCAAAGAAAGTAACATTCACATTGTCAAATAAGAGTATGTCTATTATAGAATGCTTTGACTCTGAGATTCAGTATGGAGTCATAAGTTAACTTCTTCTTATTTTTTTAATTATCAAAAAATAGACAACTAGATTCAGGGAGGCTGAGGCAGGTTGATTGCTTGAGCTCACAAGTATGAGACCAGCCTGAGCAAGAGCAAGACCCTGTCTCTAAAAACTAGCTGGGTGGGATTGTCTGTCCATGCCATTTTCAAACTTCTATATCTCTGGAGCCTGTGGCAGGGACAAAGAACCAGGGAGGAAAGCACGTCCTGTGGGAGATGGGGCTGCAGAAGGAGGAGTTGACAAGTTAAAAACAACACAGAAAAAGAATACACATGACATAGCTGATCTCAAATTTCTAAATAACGAACATGTTCATAGACTCAACCTGTTGGAGAAAGAGAACAAAGTTAAGAAAGAAAAAATTCAACAACTTCAAGAAAAAGAATTGGCAAGGTGTAGTAAAAACTATAGAGGCTCCCATCCAGAAGGAGAGTTAAAGGACAAAAATTTAGCAAGTAACCTGGTGGATTAGAGCTGAACCAAGAGAGAAGTTTGAAGAAAGTACATCAACCCCGCTGAGGCAAGCTGCGACCCCAAGGATACAAACAAAAGGTAAAAAATCCATCACCAAGTGGACAGGAGTCCTCTCCCCCATGAGAATGGCTCGGAGTGACCCACAAACAAATGAGCAGAGTTCAAAGGTCCTCCCACTATACTCCACAGGAGAGACCCTCTAAAATCTGGACCTACCTCTCGTACTAGGGTGCCACAGCATTCTCCTGCCAGGCATAAAACCGCATAAAACTGTATAAATTCTCTACCTGCAATTCTGAGCTCCCAGCATTCCCCTCCATTCTCACTTTGAGGTCTAGAGGCCTATCCCCCAGGAGTCCAGATTCTTGCCTGATTTCTTGATGGTGTGGACAGGGACTAGACTGCAGCTGGTCAGTGCTGATACTGTGGCACGGGAGTGAGGAGAGGATGGTCGACTGACAGGGAACCACACCATAGCGGCAGTGCCCTGAGGAACAGAGCAGCAGCCATTTTTGGCAATAATAGGGCTCACTCCCAGATATTCTGAAGCCATGCCCCCTGTCTCCCTGGGCAACCAGAGGAGGCCAGGCATCTTCTCAGGTGGAAAGCACCATGGAACAGATCTAGGACAGAAACGCAGGCCCCGTGAGTTTGCCTGAGGTGGTACCGGCCTGGGTGGAATGCAGGGATTAGAAAACGCACATGCAGAGCCAGGAAATACCCAGGTGGGGCTGACCCAGAGGACCACTTTACTGAGCCTAAGATACACTTGGCTCTCAGGGGATCGTCAGCCTATAGAAAAAGGAAGGTAGGAGGCTAGAACTGACAGCTAACTGAATACAAACCTGCAGGAGCAAAGACAGGGCCTGAGGCACAGGCTCTGGGAACTCAAAACAGCTTCACTTCTGCAAGGAAATTTAGCAGAGACAGAAACAAATTCCCACAAAGTTGTTCTGTTATGCTCTGTCAGTAACAATCAGGGGCAGGGCTGCAACTGAGTGAACACCCCCCAGACTCCATCAAGTGCCTGAGGTTGTCAGGCCTCACCTCCCCCTGCTGGATAGAGGCAGAGCACAGAAGCCTGGCTGAGCAGATATACATTTCCTTGTGATTCAGGCAGGTGCAAACCCCCGGTGTATCTATCCACTACAGGCAACTGGGTCACAGCCCTACGGGGCTATCAGTGCCTGGGTGTGACAGACGTGCAAGGTGGGGAAGGAGGCATCAACCTTCCCAGACTAATCTATTTGCTAGGTGGGTCCTCCTGACTTCACGAAGCAATGGAACAAGTCATATCTGAGTTGTCACCAGACCCCTACAATCCAGTTGCCAAGAGACCTTTTAAACTCTCCCACCTGAGAGCTGCTGACTGAGACAATAAATTTGGACCTTTTTAACTGAGCCAATTGCCTGAGGACTATTCAAATGGTGCCCTGGATGTGTGGTTGTAGGAAGCTTTGATTTTTCTTTTCCAATTATTGCTTGTGGGGGGCAGGATGACTTAATTGCTGGGATTTCTCCACAGCTGAGACTTCAACCCAGAGTAACTGTTTCACTAGGGTTGGACAGAGACCAGCTGAAAACAAGACAGAACCACTTAGCCCCACCACACAAAACAGGCCCCCAGTTTCTCAGGCCATCGCACTGTATGGGTCCTCAACAAAGCTCCAGGAGAAAAATCAAATGGTGTAAAATAATTATGGGGCAGAATCAGCAGAAAAACTCTGGTAACATGAATAGCCAAAATAGATCAACCCCTCCTGCCCACCACAGGGAAAGATATGGCAGATCTAACTGAAGATCCCATTCATAAACAGCTGGCCGAGATTTCAGAAATCAAATTCAGAATTTGGATCACAAACAAGATTAATAGAATGGAGGAAAATTTGGAATTAGAAATCGAGGAGCAATTCAAAAGTCAGATTTGAAATTTGAGAAGAAATTCAAAAGTTGTCTCAAGAATTTAACAAATGTAAAGACAAAACCACCAAAGATTTTGACTCCTGAAGCAAGAATTTGCAGCCCTCGGAGATCTGAAAAATACAGTAGAATCCCTCAGTAACACAGTGGAACAAGTGAACAAAGGATTTCTGACATTGAAGACAAAGCCTTTCAATGCTCCCAAACTCTCAAAGAGGAAGAAAAATGGAGAGCAAAAATGGATCATTCTCTCAGAGAGCTCTGGGATAATTTGAAGAAGGCTAATATCTGCCTCATTGGAATCCCTGAAATTGATGAAGTGGCCTCGCAAGGCACAGAGGCCCTTCTCCATGAAATTATGAAAGATAATTTTCCAGACATGACAAGAGATTCTGGAATTCACATAGCAGACAGTTTCAGAACCCCAGTATGACTCAATCCGAATAAGACATCCCCCAGGCATATCATAATTAACTTCACTATAGTTAATATGAAGGAGAAAATTCTGAAAGCAACCAGATGTATGAAATATATTACCTACAAAGGGAAGAATATTAGAATGACTACAGAACTCTCTGCTGAAACTTTTCAAGCCAGAAGAGGGTGGTCATTGACTTTTAATCTCCTAAAGCAAAATAACTTTCAACCCCAGATCCTGTATCCAGCTAAACTGAGTTTCATTTATGATGAAGAAATTAAATACTTTAATGACATTCATATGTTGAAAAAATTTGTTATAACCAAACCAGCTCTTCAGGATATTCTCAGACCTATCCTCCATAATGACCAGCCAAATCCTCTACCACAAAAGGAAACTTACTCAGAAACTTTTGATCAAACACCAACTTCCACAGTGGCAAAAGGATTAAAAATGTTCACTGCACTTTTGAAAAACTCGATACCCAAAATTTTACCAGACTTATCAATATTCTCCATTAATGTGAATGGCTTAAATTGTCCTCTAAAGAGGCACAGGTTAGCTGACTGGATACAAAAACTCAGGCCTGATATTTGCTGCATAAAAGATTCACACCTTACCTTAAAAGATAAATATAGACACAAGGTGAAAGGATGTTCATCCATATTTCAGGCAAATGGTAATCAGAAAAAAGCAAGTGTTGCAATTCTATTTGCAGACACAATAGACTTTAAACCAACAAAAGTAAGGAAGGATAAGAATACGCACTTCGTATTTGTTAATGGTAATACTCAATATGATGAGATTTTTCAATTATTAATATTTATGCACCCAACCAGAATGCGCCTCAATTTATAAGAGAAACTCTAACAGACATGAGCAATTTGATTTCCTCTAGCTCCATAATAGACGGAGATTTCAACACTCCTTTGGCATTGTTGGATAGATCCTCCAATAAAAAGCTGAGCAAAGAAATTTTGGATTTAAACCTAACCATTCAACATTTGAATTTAGCAGACATCTACAAAACATTTCATCCCAACAAAACTGAATACACATACTTCTCATCAGCCCATGGAACATACTCCAAAATCAATCACATCTTAGGTCACAAGTCTAACCTCGGTAAATTTAAAGAAATAGACATTATTTCTTGCATCTCCTCAGACCACCATGGAATAAAAGTTGAACTCAGTAATAACAGGAATCTGCATACTCATACAAAAACATGGAAGTTAAATAACCTTATGCTGAATGATAGGTGGATCACAGATGAGATTAAGAAGGAAATTGCCAAATTTTTGGAACAAAATGACAATGAAGACATGAATTATCAGAAGCGTTTGGATACCACAAAGGCAGTCCTAAGAAGGAAATTTATATATAGCACTGCAAGCCTTCCTCAAGA
>CAUYPK010044937.1:0-31783 GCA_963574355.1 Loris lydekkerianus
CCATACAAAAAACAAAAGAGGGAATTGTTGGGCCCTGCCATGTGCCTGAGGCCTAGTGCAACTTCCCGAGCCTGACTAGAAGTAGAGCCATCGAGCTACTTCTGCGTAGCAATGACTCAGCAAGACCCGGCCTGAAACTGCCTGTACCTAGATACAGCCAACGTGGTACCATGCCATTGGCCCAACCCTGTCACACACCTCATCCCCCGCCTTCTTTCCCTGCCCCTTCCCCACGCTCTATATAAGCGGCTGCTTGACGCAATAAAGTTGAGTTCCTGCTTAAAAAAAAAAAAAAAAAAGAAATGAAATCAGAAAGGAAGAGCAAAGAGAGGGGAGGAAGGAGGGGAGTGGGGCTTTAGTGTGTGCCACACCTTTTGGGCGCAAGACACGATTGTAAGAGGGACTTTACCTAAAAAATGCATCAGTGTAACCTGGTTTATTGTACCCTCAATGAATCCCCAACAATAAACAATAAAGAAATGAAGGAAAAAAAAAAAAAAGAATTACTCAAGTGCACAATTACTCTCACAGTTAAAATGAGATAATGATCAATAATACCAAGACATAAACTAACATACAGGTGGGAGCCAGTACTTATTATGTCACCAAATGTTTACATCAACGACTTAGGTAGTGATTTTCATATTTCATGATAAACCAAGTAAATAAGTATACTGCTGGGACTTATACCATAAGACATTATATATGAGCACACTCACACAAAACTATCAGGAAAACTTTCTAAATTATACTGTACACTTAAAAGATTCAGTAAATGATGGCAAATTTAAAGACACATTGAGTTTTTAACTGTTATTCAGGCAATGGTAATGAACCAATTATAAAATATGAGATCAGACAGAAATGAATTATAATTTATGTTTCAACCAACTGTATGCCTTTGGGTAATTTGCTTTACTTCTTTGAAATGTGGCTTTAATATAACAAGGCATATATGTCTATCTTAGAGACTTGTTATGAAAAGTATGGGGAAAATGTGGGAATTGTTGTGCTGCTTGTTTGGAGGCAACACAGACTGTATAGTTACCTATATATTTTTAGAATAACTGGCCTCTTTTTTAAATGTTATATTATTTGTTCTTGCTCCACAATGCTTTGAATAAATTTATGCCATATTTGAAATGTTTAAAATGAGTTTTTCAACTCTTCTAAATTGCTCATAGTTCCAATAATTTTCAGTGTTTATATATCATTGTTACATATATGAAAGAAAATTAAGCTTTTAATTTTCTTGGAATATGAAGTTTATACATTTTTATTGTGAAATCTAAAAACAAAACAAATAAAAATTCTGATTCCTAAAATCCAGTTCTGACTTTAAAGAGGGTATTAAATAAACACAAATTTCTTTTATAACTAATATGTAATGGATACATATTCCACAAGTTTTGTTGATAATTAACTTCTTCCACTTCTTTCAATATAATTCAATTTGAGCTACATTTAATTAAAATTTTGTTGTTGTTGTTGTTTTTTACAGTTTCTGGCCGGGGCTGAGTTTGAACCCACCACATATGCTGGCATATGGGGCCAGCACCCTACTCCTTTGAGCCACAGGTGCCGCTCTCAATTAAATATTTTTAAAAGGAAAGTCTACTCTCCCTACACTTTTATAAACAAATAGAAAGGCTATAAATGTAATAAATATAACATAAAGGTCAAATACCAGGTCCTTGAAGTTATATAATAATTATAACTAATATTCTCAGAAAAATTATATTTATATCAAAGTCAACACAATATTCTCAAAGTAAAAATTGGTATGGAAATAATATAACCTGGAAGAATTACCATCCCAACAAATAAAAACAGATTCTTGCTACCTGTGGGTCACGGCCGCGGCAGTAGGAAGATTGAGAACCACTGTGCTAGACAAAGCTATGTTAAATTACACTGTGGCAATGAAGCAGATTAAATCCCCAAATGGGATGTTGCCGGCTAATGTTTCTGTTGAGCACTCTAAGTATTGTATAAGAGACTAAATTTCTCAGGCATTGTGGTGATGACTTTTTCATACTTGCCAGCTGAGCTAAATTTGCTAGATGCAAATCTCTCCAGGTAACAAAATGCAGAAGCCTGAGCTGGCTTTTGCTTGCACTAATTCCAAAGTATGACATAGGAACCCTTGTAGTGGAAAATTCAGAACTACTGTTTGCAAGCTGGGTTCACATGATATTAACCTTTCTGTACATCACTGTAGAAGTGGAGGTTTTTAGATTTCATTCTGAATTACATTGGAAATGAAGTAGGATATGTCATTATTCAATTCAATGGCAAAATCACACCTTCCTCTTTGGAGACAGCCACAATATATAGGGCAGCATTTTTCAAACTTCAGCATGCATACAAATTACCTGGGCACCTTGTTAAAAAGCAGAATGTGATTTATAGGTCTGGAATGGGGCCTAAGATTCCGCATATCTAACATTATCTAAGGTGATACCTATCCCGTGGTTTAAGGTCCTTCCTTTGTCTACCAAAAACTGACAGTACTGTACAAAAAATTATACTGTAATTTGATTCAAACTAACCAATGATTTAAAAATTTTTGTATGCACATTACATAATTTTTTTAAAGTGAAATTAGTTTCTTACATTCTTAGTCACAACAAATATATCCAAAATATTGGATTTCAGCATAGAATCAATACATAATTAATGGTACGATAGTCGAGATTCTTTGGTTAATGATATCTTAAAATCTGGTTGTTTTGTACCATGACTCACCACAATTTATACTAGCTATATTTCAAATGTCCAGTAGCATGCATGGCTAGTGGCTATGGTGGACAGCACAGGGATGATTTATATGATTTGGAAAGAAGTATAATAGATAACATTTTAGTGGTGAAGTGGTGGGTTGTGGTCTTTTAAGAATCTCTCCCTTCTTTTAAATTCATGGGCTCTGGGTGCTTTCTCTTCATGTGTCGTCCAGTGTTCGCAGCCACCTAGCCTACATCGGGCTGCTGAAGGTCTTGAATCAGGATCACCAGAGAAGAGAAGCAACGCAGGAATAAAAACAACGGCAAAACTGAAAATGAATTTCCCAACTGAATACTTTTTTAAGTGTCTTCTTTATCCTAGACACTGAGCTGAAGCTAGAATTCCAGTGAAAAAGATCATGGAACCTGGTGTTATCAGGGTTCTTAAAGAGAATAACAGGAATAAAGGGATGGAAGTCAAGAAAACGTGGTAAAATTTTCTCCATTGATCAATGTTCTAGGACAAGAAAAGGAAAGAAAATGAAAAGGAACAAGCAAACAAATATTCAGTGCATCTGGCAATATGGAAGGAGTAATGTCAGAGTTCAGTTGCATAATGGTTTAATGCTAATGACCTAAAAATAAACCAACTAAGTTTTTGGTAACCATCCTATTGGAATACCATAGGTTTGACTATATAGAGAGAGATAGTAAGAATTAATTCAGCTATAAGTTTTCATTAAAAAAAATAAATAAAGCCGCCTAACACCACAGAACTGATGACACCATTGACAGATGCTAAGTTGAAATATTTTAGAACATGTTTCATTTATTTGAGATCACCAGGGCCTTCTTAATTATAATAATAAAGATTGCCTAACTCATCACAGTCCTCATTGGGTAAATGCCCGTCTCCTTTGGTTTCCACGAGGTCACACTCCCAGGCTTCCCCCCACATCACTGACTATTCCCTCTTAGTTCCCTTTTCTGTGTTCCCTTTGCACAGGCACATTCTAACTGCTAAGTGTGTATAGATTGACCCTCAGCCTTCTCTCCCTTGTATAGATTCTTCTTTGGTGATCTTATGGGGGCCTGTGTCTAGCAATACTACCAAATTTGTAACAAGTGACAAGCTGAGAGTCCAGCTGGCTATCTAAAAGTTCCTCTTGACACAGAATCCCAGACTTCACATACTGTGAAAATAAATCTCTAAAATACTCTTCCTACGTCTATTTTTCTCTTCGTCTTTTCCCTCTCAGTAACTAGCATCACGGTTATGTAATTGTTTGGACCAGAAGTGTGGGAAACATCCTTGATCTCCCCCTTTCTCCTTTTCCCTGTATCTATTCCATCAGCAAATCCTGTTGATTTTAAATCTAAACGTGTATTTTCTATGTGTCCATTTATTTCTAACTTCATTGCCAACACTGTAGTTCAAATTTTAATTTCACAAGTATGCTACACCAAGTGTTTTCACTTCTGCTTCCCTGCAATTGATTCTTCAAATTGTAGTCAGAATATCCTCTATAATAAAGTGATATCAGATAATGTGTGCTTAAGACTGTTTAGATAATTCCCATTTCACTTTGAAAAAAATCCAAAATTTTTTACCAAGGTGCTTCAAAGATCTAGTTCCTGTCTACCTCTCCATTTTCATCTTGCATTATACCCTCATCATAATATACGTGTACCAGTTATATGAATTTATTTTTGATCTTCAGACATCACCGAGTTTGTTCTTAACCTTAAACCACCACATGTCATGTTCGTCTTCCAGTTCTTATCATGGTTGACTCATTTTTGTTTTCCAGTTTTCACACCGAATCTCATTTTCTCAGGGAAAATTTCTCCCATGACACTCTGTAGATCACACCACTGAAGCCTCTCCTGTCAATTTTGCTTTTTACAGATCATCATGTTTGCTTTCTTTGTAATAGTATTTCAATGTGTAATTATCTTCCCTATTGATACGCTTGCTTTTTAGTTTTCTGAGTGATCTACTCACATAATACCTGCAACAGGATCAATAGCTGAATTCCCAAGCTGGCATATATTAGATGCTCTGTAAATAATTAACAATTGATTATTGAAGGAATTGCATAGGGATTCCTATGCAATTAGGGATGGAAAGAACTCAGCTCTACTCTCAGATCTGCTATTTATAAATTGCTTTTTAGCCAGACATGGATGTTAATCTGTGGGTTTAAGTTTCTTCCTCAGTAAAACAAGCATCTATATATGAACTCCCACATCAATACTTATGTTTATAATTCCACAAAGAAAGAACATGAGTAATGAAAAGAAGTAATTAATAGTGAGACTATTTATTTACTATAAAATATTCATGCCAACTGGCTAATATAGCCATGAAATCACTTAGTCATGCTGAAGCCACAATTCTGGAAGAGTCAGCAAGAGACTTCAATTCAATTTTCTCTGCTAATGTAGGACGAAATGTAGAGATAATACCAAATGGCAGATTTTGCACTTTTGTAATTGTGTTTTGCTTTGGTAATACTAAACTGCCTTCCAGTCTCTGAGCAAGTTGGGAGATGGTGATAGTAAGCCAGAAATGTATTCTGTACTTAGGATAATATAAATAAAAATCAATCACAAAAAAGGTGCATACGTATGATCAGGAATTGACTATATTCATGTAATGCAATGTTTTTGTAGAAAACACACAAATTCACTTGTGCCAGGGTGCAATCTGCATCTTGCATCCATGAATCAACAGGAATTACTAAGTACGAAAGAGGATTTAAATGTGCAGTGTGCATTCCTTTATTAAAGCATTCTTTTTCTCATACTTTGCACATATATATATATATATATATATATATAAATTTAATAGTTTTTTTATTAAATCATAGCTATGTACATGAATGCAATGATGGGGTACAATGTGCTGGTTTTATATACAATTTGAAATGTTTTCATCAAACTTGTTAACATAGCTTTCACAGCATTTTCTTAGTTATTGTGTTAAGACATTTATATTCTGCACCTAGTAAATTTCACATGTACCCTTGTAAGACGCACCATAGGTGTATATTTTTATCCATCCATGTCTATTGTTTATGACTATAAAGAGATTACCTATCAGTTAATTTTTATTTTTACTTTATCGGATCAATATTCATTATGACCAAGGTGAAATATTCTTAGCATCTTCTAAATTATTAACACATTTTAACTGTGTTGAAGAAACAAAACCTAGTAATTGGAAACAGAATATTCATGTTTATATGTGATAGATAATGCCTAATAATGTAATCAAGCAGTAAATTAATTTGATGGCAGCTTGTCTTAAGACAGAGCAGCCATATGCAGTTCGATGAATAGAGCCAAGACGCAGACTTTGTATATATGTGTATAGAGTCATTCACATTTACTGCTCCTCAACTTGTAACTAGACTACCTACACTTGCCATAAGAACACTCCACAATCCATTATTAGATATAAACTTCATGTTTTGATATTATCCAATTTTGTTAACAATTTACAACCTAGATGTATGCTGTAGAGTACCAATGTTCAACCCTCTTGATATGCTGCTGTGCTGTGATAAGTTGCAAAACTGATTACAAAGAAGTTCTTAGTAGCAATAGTCTAATCACCAATTGTGAATCATATTTACAACAATATTTGTAAAATACACTCATAGACATTTCCCACAATACAACATGAAACGTGATATGAGAGAAAGGGATGAGCACCAGCAGCTTAACACAAGAGATGATCCTGACGTGGTAATACATGTGCTCAGGCACGTTTTTATGAGCAGTGATACACACAAGCAATGATACTCATGTTGCAGTCAATTATAGATTATTATAGTGAATTATGACTCCCTCTTCAAGCCAATTTTTATCCAAGGCTATTACAGTTTATCTAAATATGTAAAGGAATCAACAATGGCCTCCCAGAAGCATTCCATTTTGATTAAACTTTTTAAGAACAGTATGAAAATAAGAACTGTGTTAGAGTACCATTGGTTTCATATTTATACAAATGTTTTATTCCATTTGCTCAATAAATTATGAGCTTGTTATTTGCCAGCACATGTTAAAAGCAAAGTGTCTAGAGTGTACATTATGGTTTTCCACCATTAAAAAGTCACATTTAATATTTTAAATAATTACCAAATATATTGTTTAATATACACTAAGTGCAAAGAAGTAATTAAAACTGTACCATTAGTAGTTTACCCTAGAAAATAAATTATCTCTCCTTTCACATACCATAGAGGTACGACTAGTTCCTATTTTAGTTTTAGGTTCTAATATTCCTGATCTCTCTATACTTGCTCCAGTCAGAATCTAGGTCACTGACATATAAACTAATTCCTTCTTCTTTAGAATAACTATTAGCAAAAATACAAAAAAGAGTATATTTAGGGGGATGTGGAGAAAAGGGAACTCTTATATACTGTTGGTGAAAATATAAATTAGTATAGGCTTTATGAAAAATAGCATGGGATTTCCTCAAAAGTCTAAAAATAGAACTACCACACTATCTAGAAATCCCACTACTAGATATTTATCAAAAGGAAATAAAACAGGACATTGGAGAGATACCCGCACTCCGGTGATTACTGGAGCTTTCTTCACGATAGGTAAAATATTGACTCAGCCTGAATGTTCATCAGCAGATGAATGAAAAAGGACAATCTGGCACATGTGCACAATGAAATATTATTCATCCATAAAAAAGAATGCCATCCTGTCATTTGTAGTAGGGTGGATAAACCCAGAGAGCTTTGTATTAAGTGATACAAATCAGGTACAGAAAGATGAAGACCACATGTTCCTACTCATATGTGGGAGCTTAAAAAAAAAAAAGGAGGTTAGAGAAGTAAAGAAAAGAACTTCAGTCCTCAGGGGCTTGGAAGAATCAAGGGAAGAAAAGGACAGGACAAGTTTGGTTAACAAAGGCAAAATTATCCCTAGACAGAAGGAAAAGGTCTAGGGTCTACAGCACTGTGAGGTAAACACAGTTAATGCTAATTTAGTATTTATTTTCAAAAAGCTAAAAGAAAAGATTGCAAATGTTTACAACACAAAGAAATTATAGCAGTTTGAAGTTATGGATATGCCCATTACACTCATTTGATCATTACCCATGTACATACGTATTAAAATAAAACTCTGTAACCCTTAAATAAGTACAATTATGGTCAACTAAAAATCAAAGGAAAAAAAAAACCTAGTAATTATAAGTTACTTAACAGTCCCTCCAATTATCTCAGATTTGATTGTAATATAAATAATTGTACTAAGAAGCCTTTTTTTATAAAGTGTCTACCTTCAGACTCGTCCAGCTTAAAATATACATTAAAAATTCTTCAGTGTTTAATCAAAAGAACACATTAGGAGAACGGTGCCTACAAAATTCCATTCCTAAAACTTACTATTGCTACGTATTTAGTTTAAGCCTTTAAGAACCCACATATGAACAAATTGCTAATTAAGTTTACATTACTTACTAGTACACAGCCCAGCAAAGGTACTTTATAATATTAAATTAACTGTAATATCATGAAATAGAATTCATTGGTAAATATTTTATCATTACTAATAATTCCTTGTCCATTACTGAATTGTAGCTCAGATCCTGGTTTAACCTAAGTATTTGGAAATAATTTTTCAAATTAGCTTTTACCATTGCACTGATAGAATTTAATAGAATAATTTCTAAATAACTTTCTCGCTAATTGATATTTTAAAAAACTGATACCAAAGTGATTTTAACATTTCTGGTGTTTATTATATTATCATATTCTAAAAATATGCTCAGATAATGATTTGTTAAATAAGAAAGATGTAGGTTCAATTGGACTACATAAGAAAACAGCTCCAATTTAGGTTAAGCTATTTCTCTTTTTAGAGATTATAAAACATATTAAGTATTGTTACACAATCTATTATCTTCCACCTAAATTAACATATACTATAAAACAGATATTTGTTAAAAGACACATACATCCTTCTATTTTGCTTTGGTGTTACAAAAAGACTGAATGAGACAGACTTTGAGAGCACTTATCGCTGTTAAGTGTGAAAATCTTCCCTTAGAAAACTGTAATTTGTGTTAGGTGAACCATAACTTTGTAGGCTAGTGGAATATTAGCTGTCACCACATGTCTGCACTCCATGACATTCTTACTCAAGGTTAAAAATATTTCTTAGTCTAACATACGTTCTATTTGATGATAGAACAATTGAACAACACTGGGTTCTACTAAAATGATTATAAACTAACTCTGACTCTGTGGAACAATGAAAGATTTGGCCAGAATTTTAAAGAACTCTTTTTGTTGTCAGCCCTAAACTTTTAGAATTGAAATCAGAATTAAAAATATCTGACTGAGAATACATTTTTTGTCTTAAGAGATTTTTTTTTTTTTAACTACTGTATATACTTGAGTATAAGCCGAGTTTTTTTGGCACAAAATTTATGCCAAAAAACCCGAACTCGTCTTATACTCGGGGTCATACAGGTTATTTGATTCGGTGCGCATGCACCGAATCAAATGCACGTAGTCTCCAGTCTTTTGCCATCTGCTTGAGGGGGCGGTGCTTCAGCTAAGTCCACAAGTCGTGGCTGAACTGAAGAGGTAGGTGGCTGTACTGAACTGTATTCCACTGAACTATTTAACCCACAATATTTAATGGCACATTTAATTACCCTCACATCAGATACAGCTGAAGTTCTGTTTGGACATACAGATGATGAGGAGGAGGAATCCAGTTTTGAAGGATTTTAACCTTTGTGATTTAGCTTGATTACCTATTAAGCTATGGTTTTCTGCACTTTATTTAAAGTTTTAAAGTTGTTGTTGCTAATTTACAGTTTTTCTTTAGCAATAAATATTGAAAAGCATTTAACCTACTGATTCCTCAATTATTGTAATTGTTTTGGGTATATATTTTTATTTTTAAAATTTACCAGTGGCTGCTGCATTTTCCACCTCGGCTTATACTCGAGTCAAGTTTTCCCAGTTTAGGGTAAAATTAAGGGGGTCAGCTTATACTTGGGTCGGCTTATACTCGAGTATGTAGGTATATTTTTTTTTCTGAGTAAAAATGTTCCTGCTATTTTCTGAGTTGCAAGCTGAACTATCTACATTTTACATTGTACTCCATTTTTACATAATAGAACAGATGACGAACTGTGATAATTGACTTAATGTACATATCACTTGGATGTTTGGAAGATATTTTTCCAGAAACAAGTGAAATGAAATAAAATTGCCACATTAAAAAGAATAAAGAATCTGTTCCCAATGATAAAATTCAAGCTTCTAAGTGAAAAACAGAATTTTGGGAAACTAGTTTCCACCCCTATATAAGCAGCTTTAAATTCTTCTCTAATCTGATCAGTGATGACAATAACAAATGTGGCTTTCTAATATTGCATTAAAAATGTTACATTTAAAAAGTCTGAATAAATTATGGACTAATGTTTCCCAAATGACCAATATAGGATATTACAAAATCATTTATTGGTAGAGCCACTCATAGTGCAAAATATAATTTTTATACATAGCAATGTTTTAAATCGATCATATTCTAGACAAAAATAAAGGCTTCAGTAAACCCAGGTAACAGGCATTAACACCACTGCCAAGAGAAATAAAATAGAACAAAAGATACATAAATAAATAAAATAGAACAAAATATAGCACATAATGTATCATTCAGTCCTCCAACATAATTATAAGTATTATTATCACTATTTTACATGTACAGACTAAGATTCAAACTTTGAAGTAATTCCCTTAAAACAGCACAATAGTCTAATGGTAGAACTCAAATCTAAACTCAATTCTGATTAGTGCCCAGGACATTACAATACATTCTCCTCTATATATTCTTATATTATAGTTCATACAAACTTCTTTATCATTTTTTAAAATCTTTCTTTACCCCACCCAAAAACACTAGCAAATCCATATAAATTTTACAGGGTAAACCAGAGGTTAGACAGGGAGTAATATACATAGACTCTTTCTTAAGATGTTTGTTATAGGATTCATCTATCACTTTTCATTACAGAAACAGAAGTCAATCTGACTCATAAAAATACAAATTAAATTATTTCACTCTAAGTGTGCTAAATTAACTCCATCTGTTAAGCTCAGCTTAATTATCACTAGTACCAAACAAGTCAAATAATTATGGGTAAATTCCTACCCCCCAGGATGTAAGTTGGGAAATTGCAGGGTTTGTCCTGTGCTAAGCAAGAGTGCTGACTTGAGCCTACACACTGCCAAACAGATCCAAAGATAAAACTGAGGAGTCCAAAGCAAGTTCTATTATAAACTCTTGACAGTCAATATTGGAATTCTGTCATCTTTTATAACATAAGAAAAAATATTTTAAGGTTAGACAGAGATAAGCAGTATTTCCCTAGTTTCTACTAAATTAATGTCTATGCCAAACTCAAGGTCCTGGCTTGTCTTTTCTAAAAAGCTATAGAAAAATGTGCAGTTAAAAATGAACAGTTGAACTTACCTGTATTCTTTAAGCTAACAGCAATACATTTTTCAGAATGCATGGCCAACTAGACAAACACAAGAAAGTCCAATTTTTTAGAGAAGGATATTACACAGTGAGTGGCGCCCATAGCTCAGTGGGAAGGGTGCTGGGCACATACACTGAGGCTGGCGGGTTTGAACCCAGACCAGGCTAGCTAAAACAACAATGACAACTGCAATTAAAAAAAAAAAAAAAAATAGCCAGGCATTGTGGTGGTGCCTGTAATCCCAGCTACTTGGGAGGCTGAGGCTAGAGAATCACTTAAGCCCACGAGTCTGAGGTTGCTGTGAGTTGTGATGCCATGGCACTCTACCAAGGGTGATATAGTGAGATTCTGTCTCAAAAAGAAAGAAAGAAGAAAGAAAGAAAGAAAGAAAGAAAGAAAGAAAGAAAGAAAGAAAGAAAGAAAGAAAGAAAGAGGGAAAGAGGGAAAGGGAAAGGGAAAGGGAAAGGGAAAGGGAAAGGGAAAGGGAAAGGGAAAGGAAAGGAAAGGAAAGGAAAGGAAAGGAAAGGAAAGGAAAGGAAAGGAAAGGAAAGGAAAGGAAAGAAAAAGTAAAGAAAAAGAAAAACTACTTGGGGTTCATGGGGGCCATCTGTAGTCCCAGCTACTCTGGAGGCTGAGGTAAGAGAAACTCTTGAGCCCAAGAGACTGAGGTTGTTATGAGCTATCATGCCATGGCACTCTACCCAGGGCAACAGAATAAGAATGTATCAAAAAAAAAAAAAAAAAAAAAAAAAGCTATTATACAGATATACCTCCTAAGAATAAATTAAAATTATAGGTCAAATAAAGAAAGTAGGGATATATTAAGATAATCTTTAACATGACAATATATTAATATGTATTTCATGTATAATAATCAAATACCATGTTCTGTCTTCACTCATAACCTAAATCCCTTCTATCTACCATGCAATTCAAAAAACATTTGCTGAACTCCTAACTCAGGCAAAAGTGTTCATCATCTTCACTCTCTCAGCTCCTAAGAATCATTTCCTTTTTTTCCACTTTAACTACTCTACCTTTCCAACTACGGAACATTGCTGCATTAGTCACACACCTGAATGATTATAAATCTATATTGTCTACTTTTAACTGATCCTTGAGTTTTTCTAGCTTTCCTAAGTTAGCTACTTGTTGGGCTCTTACACACTCACATCAATGGTTTCCATCTACTACAGCTCCTTTTCCAACCCCATTTCCACATTCTGTAGACAACTTGTCTCAGTGTTAATACTCTCTACCTAGGATTATTGCTAATTATTGAGAAATAATGATAGAACATTGTTCTCGCCATTGAGCTATAACTGTCATTCAACCCTGACTTAGAGAAAATGTGTTCTATAACTTTTCAAAATTTCTCTTATTTGTTTTATAGTAATCTTCTTAAGTAGATCTGAGCCCCATAGTGTTAATCTAAGTGATGAATGGGACAATTAATTTAGAATAATACAAGGGCCAATTTGGAGACACAGGAAGGTAAATTTCCCTTCCTTCCTTCCTTCCTCTTTCCCTCCCTCCCTTCTTCCTTCCCTTCCTTCTTTCCTCTTTGCATCCTCCACCACCACAAACCATCAATCCTATCTTACACCCATGAGAGAGATCATTGAAAAGTTTTGAAAAACTTTTTTTCCAATCAGTTTATGATAACAATTACACAACTGGGCAATTGAGTATCAGCTAAGCTCTCTTTGCCAGCATTTGGATAAGCAACAAAGCAAACAATATCACATGCTATTCTCTTTGCCTCAAATATTCTTTCCCTTCTCCTGTATACCTCCTACCTTCAGTTTAAACATCCATTCCTCAAAAAGCCTTCCCTTATCTCTAATACACCATCTGCCCCTAAGGTAAGCACTCTTAGTGCAATCTCTCCCAGCCTGAAGTCCCCTGACAGCCACTACAGAGTCCTACCACCTCTTACTCAGAGCTTGTCAGCACTACCCAGCTCTGAGCATGGGGACCCTAGTTGACCTGCACTTAGCACACAGCTGGGACTCAGTATACATTGTATGAATGAATAATTAATAAGGCATTGTTGTAAGGTTTCTTTCCAGGTAGCGTAATTTTAATTTTTCTTTTTGGAATAAATTTGTGAAACTGAATTACTATAGTTCTAACTTAAAACACTCACATGCACACAAGAAACATTTCATTCAATAGACCTGGGAACTTCAGAGAAAATGTGAGTTTTATAATCATAACAAGGATAGTTTCATTTATTCTAATATTAAATGCATATTTTTCAAATAGCCTATGCAGGTTAAATATTTTTTAATTAACCTGAGACTAGATCTTCAAGCCACCATGAAATGAGCCCTACTTAGATCTCACTATACCACCTAGGGAATTTCAGCAATGCTAAGAGAAAGAAATGAAGTTCATAATGAAGTCTAGTTCAAAATGCAATGTTGCAGAGTTTTCTTTTTTATACCATTTGCTCTAGATTTTCAGTTGCTTCATCTCCAAAGATTCGTTTTTATTTTAGAATATTCTCTGCCCTCACACTCTTAGAATCTATGAGGTATAATCCATGTAGGGTGTGTGTGTACCATGTCTTAAAATGTGCTTGGAAAAAAATGAGTATTACGGGGAAGTCTCTCTATTTTAACTGAGATCAAAACTATACTTTTACTGCTTTTAGAGCTAGAAGTAGAATTCTCAGATTCCATTCAAGTTGGTATGTCTTAGTCTCTTTCAAATCTAAGGTCCAAACAAGCATCAATTCTTACACAAAACACTTTGACAGCTTCTGGATGACTGGTAATTTGGCCGACTGAGCATACAGATATCCAAGCTCATTAGAAACGTCCCCAGTAGACCTCTTCCAGTCAGGCTGTTTTGGGTACATTAGAGGGGACTCCGCTAGAGGTCCTGGGATTGGGGGAGAGGGAGCATGCCATATGTAATCTGACAAGATCTTTTTGTTTTTTTCTGTTCAAATTATTAAGTTATATAACACAAACTAAAAGAAAATGTTTTTACAAAATATTACCATTACCTGGATGAGTTATAACCCTGGAAACTCCTTTTAAACATAGCAAGCTACCTCTTCCTTTCTCTTTTTTAAATCTGATCCTGTGCCTAATTTAAATGGACTATTTAAAATAATACATACTAGTTGGGTTTCATTAAAAAGTCCTGAATAAAAATATAGTAAAATAATTCCAAACTTGCCAGCTGGACATATTAAGTGCAACATGTTATTTGTTACTAAACATAATAAAAGGATTATATTATGACCAAAGACCATATACAGCCTTGTAGTTCACCGAATTGAAATAAGCCCGTAGACAAATGAATTAATACTTTAAAATGAGGACTAAATTTTTCCAGTAGAAATTTTTCCCAATAGAAATGTTAAGTTTAGTGATTTTGTTCACATTCTCAGAGACACATCATATAGTAATCTGTAGGCTTGATGTTCAAATTATAGCACCAGCATCAGCTGGCACCTTATTTGAAATACAGACTCTTAGGCCCCTCCACTCAGACCCTCTGAATCAGAATCTGCTTTTAATAAGGTCCCCCAGGGGAATATATACATGAACATATTAAAGTTTGAAAAGCACTGATCTGAAATTTATTGAAAGTCACTTTGACAGCAAAGCCAACTTACTGACTACCAAGTAATGACACAGTAATGCTATCTCTGTAAATACTTAATAATTACCTTTTAAATAATAAATTCTCATTGTTAAATTAAATAATCAGGGAGCTATTTGCCTGAGGCTATTTCAGAACTCTGAGTTCCTAAGCAACAAATTACAACCAAACTTAGAACATATACAAACAGAAACCTAACTCAGGAGTATAGTTTTAGCTGGGTTTTAGCCAATAGCAAATAGCCAAGCTTCAGCCAATTCACAAGCAGCAAACTGATTGAACCATGCCCAAATAAAATAAAATGTTTCATTGTACCATGCCCACGTTAGGCAGGTACTTTGCTGTAGCCAATCAGGTGATTTCTCTACCTTACTACTTTGTTAGGACTAAAAAGATCCTGCTCACAGGGCTGGGTGGAGCTCTCCAAAACTCTCTGGTTCTGAGTGCTGCTGATTAATGATTCACTCTTTACTTAAATAAACTCTGTTAAATTTAATTTGTCTGAAGTTTTCCTTTTTAACAGTACATGGAGAGTTAATACTACTGTTTTCCACAATATGCCTTTTTAAATCACAATTGAAATTAATCCTAATGCATTTGTATTTATTTGTTTATATTGTTCTCTCCTCCGTATAGTCAGTTAAGTCTCTGCTGAGGGTCTGAAAGGAGTTGTTTATTTTTCCCCCAACATTGATCTATGAAATTTTCTTTTTACCAAGATCTAATTAAATTTCCAGTTGTCTTTCTCTTAAAAATAAGTCATGATTGCTTTCCAGCTAGCTGTACTATAACCATCAGCTAGCCTGAAAGGTAGGTAATTAGAGTCATAAATCTTATAGAGATAGGAACCTCCACAGCTTCCCACTGTTAAAGGGCATTTTACTCTGATCCTTCCTTATCCACATGTAGTTTTAATATTTCAATACCCAAATAGATTAGCAGTATTGAAAATTTATTTAGACTCTAAAATGTACAAAGGAAATAATTTATTTTTTATAAAGAATCTAAAACTTTCTCATGTGCTAGGCTGTAAAATCATGCAGCATATTACTGTGCTGAATACTCTAGGCTATTGTAATACAATGGCATTTGTAAATCTAAGTATATTTAAACATATAAAAGGTACATTTATAATATAAGACAAAAGACTAAAAATTTTAGATATATGCAGGGCCCTTACCATAAACAAAACTGATAGAATTAGAAGTTACTCTGGTGAGTCAGTGACTGATGAGTATACGTGAAGGCCTAAGAAATTACTAAAAACTACTGTGGACTTCACATAACTGCATACTTAGGGTGCACTAAATTTAGAAGAAAAACATATTTTTCTTTCCTCAATAATAAATCAGCCTTAGCTTATTGTACCTTACTACTTTGTAGATTTTTTAATTTTTTTAATTTTTCAACTCTTGACATAAACACATTTCACAGCTGTATAAAAAGTATTGTCTTTCTTTATATCCTTACTTCGTAAATTTTTTTCTATTCCTAAAATTTTTATTATTTAAACACTTTTTTAAAGCTAAGCCACACTACACATGTTGATATAAAATAAGTAAAAATATTTTCTTGATCATCTCCCTTATAGAGGTACTAAGTAGTTTGCCCATAGGGCAACACACATCCATTAGTCACAATTATGGGTCAGTCCTGTCAGAAATACAAATACAGATTCAGATTAAATGCACAAGTGAAATGCAACCTTATGAATATGGCAATAGAAATTACAGGGCACAATCGGGGATTAGGGTAGTAAGGTGGCCAAGGGTGTGGACAGATCAATTCTGCTTGAATACTACGGGGTGCGGGGACTTGACATATCCACTATAAATTCCCCAAGAAACAGCAGTAGGGAATAATACCCAAAAGAGAAACTGCCTTTTTGGATCTGATGCTGCATTGACTGAGAACCTTACAGTTCTGCTGAGCCAGGGACAGTTTGAGAGGAGCAGTGTCAGGGCATGATGTGGCAATCCATCACCAGCATTTGCAGAGAGAACAGTTACACCTTTTGCAACACACTTAAGTAATCTGAGTCTTTGCCTTAAAAATACACAAAATACATTTAAATACAAGTCCAACTAGAAGCAGGAGCCCAGTGAAACAGACTTCCCAAATGCCTTTCAGTTGCTCTAAGACATCATCATTATTTCTTTTGTACTCCAAATATTCTCCCATCCACAATCATTCGCAATCATTTCCATTAGGAAGTTTTTCATAAAACCCCATAGCGCTGCAGTCCCCCACCTGTCTGTGGCCTCTTAGAAAATGGGCAGCACAGCAGCGGTCACAAGGAGGGGTCAAGCTATTGAGGCCTCATCTGTATTTGGAGCTGCTCCCACTGCTGGCTGATTCACCACCTAAACAACGCCTGAGCGCCTCCTCCTGTGCTATCAGCAGTGGCATTAGATTCTGATAGGAGTATGATCCTTCCGTAAACTGCTGGTGACCGATCGAAGTTGTGAGCTCCTTCTGTGAATCTAGTCCCCTCCCCGGGAAAAATTAAATCGGTTCCTGGTGCTCCAAAGACAGGGACCTCTACCACGGAGAGGTCCTTTAACTCCTTTCATAAACACTTCTACTAATCAGCAAAAGGATTTTTTTCTTTGAAAAAGGTTTAAATAAACATGCTGCTCAGCAGTGAGCAGGCATTTTGCTCAACAAGAAAATTAATTTGCCCTCACCTACTAATCTCTATTTCCTCAGGTGGAGAGTTGGGAACTGACGAAACACTCTAGGTTCTAAGTTTCACCTGTGCTCAAAAGAGGACCCCCCCACACACACACACACACACACCCACACACACACACACACACACATCAACCTTGCTTTCAAAAGAAGATGTCATTACCTTTTTTCCTCATGTGTGGAAAGTTTAGGAAGTCTGATTTTATTATGCAGAAATATTTTAGGATATTGCTTCATAAATGTATTGTGAACCGATAAGACGCTGGATGTAGACTGGCTTAAAGAAAAAGGAGAGTGAAATTAAATTGAAACTATCATAATAGTTTCCAAAACAAAGATTTTTAATTCAATATATACAAATTAAAAAATATATATATATACAAATTACTGTAATTATATGCAGACCATTTAGCCTAAGACGCAAATGAAAAAATATAAAATATAAATATGTAGTGCTTTAAAAATGTTCTTATTGACAGTGTATCTCAGTGAAAAATATTTTAAGAAACAGCAAATTTATGGTAATGACAATGTCAAAAATTTAATTTTTTAAACTGAGACTTCTTAACACTTTTATTTCTGTAATTAATTAAAATTCTTATATAAATGCCACAAAATTAAAATCTCTCCAAAATAATTTATAGATATTTTACATATACATTACTAGAAAGTATATTTATTTGAATTTTGCAAGGATTTATTAAAATCTAATACACTATTTTTTTAGGTCTGGAACAGGCAAAAATATCAGCAACTTCCAAATCTAGAATATTACAGAAATCATCTGAGATACTTTTTATGAGTAAAGATTTCTGATCTTATTACTGGTGAATTATAAATTCCAATAGTTGAGCCCTGGGTGGGCTTCTCTTTTTAAGCTTCCACCTCAAGACTTTTTTTTATGTTAGTGTAATATATGGGTACATACAATTAGGTTACATTGCTTGTGTTTGTTATGAATAATCCAAGTTGTATTTCTGTCCTTTACCCAGGAGATGTGTCATATACCCTGACATTGCACCTGTTACTAAGCCCCTTTTTTCCCTTCTTTGCTTCCCCCTTCTTGAATTTAATTGTTTTTCCTCTTGAGTGGGCCTGTAATTATTCATCTACTTGTTTCAAATTAGTATTGAATACATGGGATGCTTGTTTTTCTACCTCAAAAAGATTCTTTTATGAAGTCAGGTTTTAATCTGCTGTAAATATAAAAAATGCCAATAAAGAAGACCCCATAGAAATAACAAATTGTCTTTAAATATTAGGTAATGATATTTATTTCTGAAAATTCTACTTCATTCAATTTTCAATTCACAATTACCATGAAAAGTTGGTCAATTTTTTTAAATAATAAACTTTCATCATGACAGCTTATTTCAATAATTATCAAAAATGATTCTACTTCATTGAACACTGACAAACATCTTGGCCAATAATTGTCTCTTGGCAATGAATACAAAAATTCTCAAGAAAAACCCTTTTTTATTTCATTGTCAATGTAAATAGTAACAACACATTCTAACATATTTATAATAGCTTTTCTTCTCTTGGTTAATATTCCTAAATCACAATATTAATGGTTTTCACAAGAGAAATTCTACATCCTTTAAGAATTTAATGTAGTATAACTTGATTTAACAACATGGATGTGATTTAATATAACATTAAGTGTTTTAATTTCTTTTCTCATGCTATACATACATTGATGAAGTAGCTACTCTGTTTTAAATCCAATCACTGATGTCATTAGAGGACTTCCAAAGATTTTTTTCTTTCTGTTCAGAACTCATATACTGTAATCATCTATTTTATACATCTATCTGTTTTTTTATTGGCTACTTGTTATATTCCAAGAATTGAACTAAGATTTTTACATTGTTTTTGTACCATTTCATATTTATATAATCTGAAAATGTTAATATACTTCACTGTATATTCTATATATAAAGGAAACTTCAACCATAATAATTTATCCAACTCATATAAGTAGGAAGTAGAGGATACAGGGTACAAATAAAAAGTAGATATCAAACCCAGAAAAGAACACAATAAAAAAAAGAAAACTCCAGACCAATATCCCTTATGAATATAGACATAAAAATCTTCAATAAAATATTGAAATACGAATTCAACAGCAAATCAAAAAAATTATCCATCAGGACCAAATGGGCTTCATCCCAGAGATGCCACGATGGTCCAACATGTGTACATCAATAAAAGTGATTCACCCCCGCCATACAAAAAACAAAAGAGGCAATTGTTGGGCCCTGCCATGTGCCTGAGGCCTAGTGCAACTTCCGGAGCCTGACTAGAAGTAGATCCATCAAGCTACTTCCGTGTAGCAATGACTCAGCAAGGCCCGGCCTGAAACTGCCTCTACCTAAATACAGCCAAGGTGGTACCATGCCATTGGCCCAACCCTGTCACGCACCTCATCCCCCACCTTCTTTCCCCACCCCTTCCCCACGCTCTATATGAGCGGCTGCTTGACGCAATAAAGTTGAGTTCAAAAAAAAAAAAAAAAGTCATTCACCACATAAACAACAGACCATATGATCATCACGGTAGAAATAGAAAAAGCATTTGACAAAATATAGCACCCTTTCATGATAAGAACCTCAACAAACTAGGTCTAGAAGGAACTTATAAGTATAAAACCATATAGCAAAAACCCATAGCAAAAATCATACTGAATGGAGAAAATCGAAAGCATTCCTCCTAGGAACTGACAAAGGATATCCACTGTCACCACTTCTATTCAACATTGTGCTGGAAATCCTAGCCAGAGCAGTAAAGAAAGAGAAAAAGAATAAACAGTACCCAAATAGGGAAAGAGATCAAACTATCATTCTTTGTTGACAATATGATTTTATGTCTATTATAGAAAGCTCCAAAGATTCTACTAAAAGACTCCTGGAATTGATAAATAAATTCAACGAAGTTTGAGGATTCAGAATTGATGTACATAAATCAGTATCATTTCTATAAACAAGTAACAGTCAAGCAGATAACCAAATCAAGGATTTAATACCATTCACAATAGCTATAAAGAAAGTAAAATACCTAATAATATACTTAACTAAGGAGGTGAAAGTTCTCTACAAGGAGAGCTATAAAACTCTGAGCAAAGAAATCACAAAGATTACAAACAAATGGAAAAACATACCATACTCATAAATAGGTAGAGTCAACATTGTTAAAACATTTACACTACTCAAAGTGATGTACAAATTCACTGCAATCTCCATCTAATTACCAATACCATATTATACAGATCTAGAAAAAATAATTCTACACCTTTTGAAACCATAAAAGAGCCCGAATAGCCAAAACAATATTAAGCAAAAAAACAAATCTGAAGGCATCACATTACCAGAATTCAAACTCTACTACAAAGCTATAATAACCAAACATCATGGTATTGGTACAAAAATAACCACATAGACCAGTGGAAGAGAATACATAATTCAAATATAAAACTATGTACCCACAGCCAACTGATCTTTGGCAAAGCAGACAACAATGTACACTGGGGAAAAGACTCCCTATTCAATAAATGGTGACAGCTATAGGCATAAGAATGAAACAGAACTCCTACATTTCACCACTCTTAAAAATTAATTCAAGATGGATAGAAGACTTAATTATAAGACATAACTCCATAAGAATTCTGGAGGCAAAGTAGGAAAAAAACTCTTCTAAATATTGCCCTAGATAAAGAATGTATGACTAATAACCCCAATGGAAATCATGGCAGCAACAAAAATAAATAAATAGGATTTGATTAAACTAAAAAGCTTCTGCACAGCTAAAGAAACAATCAACAAAGCAAACAATCTCCAAAATAGGAGAAAATATTTTCAAGCTACACATTCAGTTACGGACTAACATCCAGAATTTGCAAAGAATTCAAGCAAATCAGAGAGAAGAAAGCCAAAAAAAATCTATTAAAAAGTGGGCAAAAGACATGAATAGAAGCTTCTCAAAAGAAAAAGGACAAATGGCCAATAAACATGAAAAAATGCTCAATGTAAGTAGTCATCAGGGAAATGCAAATTAAAACCACAATGAGATATCACCTTACCCCTGCTTGAATGGCTTTTCTTATTAAGTCCAAAAACAATAGATTCTGCTGTAGATTTAGAGGGAAGGGAGTACTTATATACTGTTGGTGGAATTTCAAACTAATAAAACCTCCAAGGAGAACAGTATGGAGATTCCTGAAAGAACTAAAAGTAGATCTACTATTTGACCCAGCAATTCCGCTACTTGGTATCTACCCAAAGAAAAAGAAGACTTTTCATCAAAAAACACCTGCACTTGAATGTTTGTTGAAGCATAATTCACAATTGCAAAGATGTGGAATCAACGCAACTGTCCATCAATTCATAAGTAGATTAATAAAATGTTATACACACACCATGGAGTACTACTTAGCTAAAAAAAAAAAAAAAAGAAAAGAAAAAAAATGATAAAATGATACCTTTTGCAATAATCTGGATGGAACTAGAGAACATTTTCCTAAGTTTGAGTATCTCAAGAATGGAAAAACAAACACCATGTGTACTCACTATTAAATCAGAACTAACTAAAGAGAACATGTATAAAATTCATTGAAAATTAAGCAGTGAGGAGGTGAAGAAAAAGAGGACAAAAACCTACTTAATGAGTACAATGAACACTATTCAGGTGATGCACACATGTATAGATGAAACTCAAGCAGTACAAAAACAATTCATATAACCTAAAACATTTGTACCTCCTTAATATTTATATATATAAATTTATATATGGGCTATCCTGCCCCCCAATTAATAAAACATACTAGTTCTTACTATGTACTAGTCACTAGTGTTTACGATTTGCATGTATCTTACACAACTATTTTAATTAGATACTTTTATCCTCCTCATTTTATACTTAAAGATGCTGGGTTCCACATAGATATAAAAGTATAGACACATGCAACCCATACTACAAAACTTGTAACCGTATTCTGATCCATGATCTAGATCTTTTTGGAATAGCTGAAACATCTATACCAAAACACTAAGACCTTACCCTTGTCATTTTATATGTGTATAACTAAGCTGCCTCCTCCACCTACTCCTTGAGAATTTCCAAAACAGGATGACTAAGGTACATGGACTCAGTGTTTATAATCCGGGTATTCAAAAGCAATATGTCCAAGAAATGAAATACATGGAAGGTTAAAATGGAAGCATCAGATCCTAGATATAGAGATGATGTGATTTTCAGAATGAATCCATAAGTACCCTATGATGCTATGATGCATGTTCAATGTCGCAAAAATGTAATTTGGGAGTAGACTCTTAGTTCTGAGTCTCTTATTAAATAAAATCATATATCTCTGTGTGTTCAGTAGGAATGAATTTTGTCTAAAACCATGTAAAATCCGTAAATAAGTACATTGAAATAAGGAGAACTACCTTATGGGAAAGCATAAGATAAATATAATTAGAAGGCCAGGGACAAATAAATATTTAGAATTATAATAGGATTGAACCATAGATTAGAGACCCAAATAACTGATATTTAAAGATATTTTTCATGATTTACTTGACTCTCAGTAAATGCTACCTAAGGAGAAGGAATTTACCACTTTATTGAAGCCTACCCACAAGGCAACTCATCTACAAAAAGAGAACTCCAGCTTCCCCAAGCAGATGAAAAGGAGATACATTCAAAATTATAGGTCTACACATCAGAACTCTAGAGTGCTTTCAAGACACTCTGTACTAAAAATCACAAAGTTAAATGCCTATAGTACCCAGGAATGTGTCATAAGGTGGAAACTGTGATGAATTTTAAAAAACATGCCCAAATAGATGGAGTAGCAACCCCATCCTTTAGCCTACTTTTTCTCATGTACTAAGAAAAGTCCAATGTGGTCAACTCCTGCAGCTTTTTCTTTCTTTCTTTCTTTTTTTCTTTTTAAACAAAAACCAGAAATATGAATTCTCATGAAATTGTTAAATGTTAATAACTGTTATGGACTGAATTTTGTCCCCCCCCCCTCCCAGAAATAGATTATATGTTAATCCCTAACCTATAATGTGGACTGTAATTGGAGATACCTAACTGCAAGGGAGTTTGGGGTCTGTGCCCAAAAAGAAGAAGATATGGGGAAGCATAGAGAAGTCTAAGATAGAGATAAAAATCACTGAATATTGGACCTAGAATTGTTCATATTTAAGACATTATGGCTAGCATTTTATGCATAAGGAAATAATGCATAGAAAGTTTAAATGATCTGTCTACACTTAAACTAGAAAAATTAGTATACAAGTTCAGGTTGTCTTGACGCTAAGGTTAGGATTCTTCCATTTACCATCACAGGCATAGTCTAGTGGAGAATGCAGAAAGTAATGATACATCTCAAGCTGTCAAGGAATAGGGTCAACGCCATAACTGGGACCCCTCCCTTGGGTCTGGGGCAGCCTACCTGATCCTCTCATGGCTGAGTCCTAGCCAGTGAAATAGGAAAGAGAGGGCAAGGGGATGTACTCCCATCACCACCACCCTGGAAAAACCCCTTCCACAGGAGGTTCTTAGTGTCCTTTTCCCTTTCAACGTGAAGCAGAGGAGCAGTGTGGCCTTGGCACACAGAGGCACACAGTAGAGATAGGAGAACAAACATTTGGTACTGGCCTGACATCCTAAACCAAAAGAACAAGGTGTCAATGAAAATAATCTCTTCACAGCAAGATGTGGAAAAGAAATAACTTTCTATTGTATAAAGCAACGGAGATTTAGGATTTACCTATAGCAGCTAGAAATATGCAAACTAGTACGATATTACTTCTGTAACTTCTACAATTCTGCTCACAGATCTGGGAACATAATAAGCTTTTAATAAAATATGTATTGATTAATTATATGTATATTATATACATATTTGTCTTGAAGCAATTTGCATATTTTATGTTAAATTTAAGTGAGTCAACCTTAAAAAGAAGGAAATTCTATCATTTGTGGCAACATGAATAAACCTGGATGACATTATTCTAAGTGAAATAAAGCAGGCAGAGAGAGATAAATGCCACGTTGCTCTCTCATATATGTAGAATCTAAAAGTATCAAACTCGCAGTCACAGATAGTGCTTACCAGGGGATGGGAGAAGGGCAGGAAAGGAGTGGAGAGCAATTGATCAAAGGATACAAGTTTTAATTACACAGAAGGAATAAGTTTTTGGGAACTAGTTCACAAAAGTGTGAAAATAGTTATTGTATTATATATTTCAAAGTAGACAAGAGAATAAATTTCAAATGTCTCACCACAAAAATTAAATGAGGTGATGAATATGTTAATTGGCTTGATTTAATCATTCACATTGTAAACATAAACAAAAATCACATTTTATCCTATAATTATGATTTTCAATTAAAAGTAATGCTTAAAAGTAATTAGCTCTCTACACAGTACTGAAAACATCACTCTAAATCTTTATCTACCGTATATACTCGAGTATAAGCTGAGTTTTTTCCGGCACAAAATTTGTGCCAAGTTCGGCTTATACTCGAGTATATACAGTATTTGAACTCACACAGAGAACCTTATATATATTTTTAAACATTGAGATGATATTTTATTTTCATTGAACATTAAATTGAAATTCAATTTAAAATTTTTAACTCTATATGTGATGTCTAGGAGTAGGAAGCAATGAGACAAATACAACAAATCTCCTGCCATCATAAAGCTTATAGTCTGTTAGGGATGAAAATTCTTTTACCTAAGAATTTAGAAATTCACAGTTCCATTATCTTCCCCTTTGTTACTCAATTTTTCTCTTTCCCTTGATCAAAAATCCCAGAATAACATTCCAGTCTACTGCTTTTATTTTGACTGAAGAAACTTTATTTTAAAATCAGAACTAATCCATTTTGTGGATTTCATGAACAAAAATTTCAAACCTTGAACTATTTAATTCTCATTCTTTCTGTTTTTATTTCAGGAAAAAAGATATATTTCACTTGTCATTATTAATATATAACACAAAAAGAACTAATAAATATAGAGGATACGTTTTTCTTAAACCTCTGTAATTCTGAAGTGTTAAAATAAATTATGTGAATGTATTTCTGGTAAATTGTCTGAAGAAATCTCAGGGGAGAAAAAGGAGCTGAATTCCCATGCCTAAATTAAGTTGGTATAATTTATTTTCTCATACTAAATATTCATCTTTACATCAAATTCATATTTGTAATAGTATTTCAGAGTTCCAGGGGACCTCAATCCAAGCTATGGGCTGACAAGGGAGATGGCACTGAAAAAAAGAGACTTCACACTAATTTAATTCATAAAGTCTGATAAGCCTGGAAAGGCTTATATTGTCTCATGTACCTAGTGGCAGATTGGGACAATGCAGCAGCTACTCCAATCACTCAGAAAAATTGTTCTCTAAGACAAAATATTCATGAAAAATGCAAAGGTGACAAAATTCAAAAATAGGAAAAAAGAATCCCAAGTCCCCCAGAAGGTTGGGTAGAAGTGTAAGGCTGGGTATAGAGTGATAAATTGTCAACAATGCCCATAACACATTCAGAAAGGGGGAGGGGAAAATAAGCTTCATCCAGCAAGGCAGACAAATCAGCTTCCCTAATCTAACTGTCCATCAGGAGTTCAAAGAGCTCAGCCCTCCTGCCTATTGATACTCTATGTAGGTATGGTCTTGAAGACATTATTCTGTCTGGGCTCCTCTGGGCTCTTCTCAACTTCAGTGTTTTCATACCCTAAAAGCTTATTCAAAGGCACTGGTGGGTACCAGTACCTCAAGAGAACACATACAAGAAATTCAGGAGGATTTAGATAACAAAAGATGCAGTAAACACAGAAACACTCAGGCAGGACAACCAAACTGGGCCTGAACCAGATGATTGTCAGATGAGGGAACACTACCAAAAAGAAACATCCAATCCAAGAAAGGGAGGCTAATAAAAAGAATGACACTTTGGCAAACTTAGATCTAGATGATTCCATTATCATCCAAAAAAAAACCAAAATGTTGAAATATGTTGAAAAGGAAAATATGTCTTGGGCTAAAATAAAAGGAAAGAACATATTTAGGTTCAAATTCCTTAACTAGCTTCTTATTTGTAAGAGAAGGGAACAACATACAAGATAGATTCAAGACTTAGATATTAAATTTTTTAAAGGCAGTTAAATACTTGGATGAGCTTTTCTGCTATTATTGCAACTAACATTTCTAAAACCCTAAGACGCTGTTAGACATGGTTTACATGTATTGGCTAATTTAATCATTCTAATATCCCTTAGAAATGGGTACTATTATGTGTATTCTCTCCATTTTACAAGTCAGAAGACCAAGGCAAAGAGAAGTGAAGTAATCAGTCTGAGGTCACGCAGAGTGTTGGGAGTCTAAGCCCAGATTCAAAACAGGCAACCTGGCTCCAGAGTGCTCGATTTAATTTTTCACCCTACCTTGGAAGACAATGAGAGTAAGGAGGAGGCAGCAACACATAATCCCTTTTGGTAGAAATTCAAGAAATATCAAAGTTTTACCCTCTCTTTTTTATCTTTCTCTGAGAAAGAAGTAATAAGAAAATAGATAAAAATATAGAAATTATTTGAAATGGTTGAGAGGATGTGATTTAGAAACATTTTAAAATACAGAGAGAAAACCTGTACATATAAATCACTTTCTCAATAGTCCCATTAAAGATGAAGAAAGGTCTTCTGCTGAGTGAGAAAGGTAGAAGGGTAGAAGGACATTAATGGACATTGAAAGAAAATAACCAGCTTTATAACTTCAGGAATCCAACTTGGAGAAAAGAGTTGACACATATTCTGCCCCTTCAATATGAGGAAATAGCCTCCATGTTTTAAATATTTATATATGTGTGGTAAATTGGTTACCTGTGAGAATAAGCAATGGTTTATTACTATATTCTATCCATAAAATAAAAATACTTAGACTTTTTTGAATGACAGAAAAAGAAATACATGTATAACTTACCTGTGTTGTAGTCCTCTCATATGGCATAATGCATTCAAATGATTGTAATCAATGTTCTTGGACATTTTCAAGTCTGAAAAAAATTAAAAATATGAGTGATTTTCCATAATCTTATTAACAACATATATAAATAGCTTAATTACAAACATTCATTATAGTAAAATAATTCAGTGACTGTAAAAGTGAAGTATTAAAAATCTTTGTTTAATACACAGAATTGAATAGGGTGATTAAAATGAGGAAGGACTTTTTTTTTTTAGATCTCTAAGTATTCTCCAAACATCCTGTACCAGAATGTTTATTACAGCCCAATTCATAATTGCTAAGTCATGGAAGAAGCCCAAGTGCCCATTGACCCATGAATGGACTAGTAAATTGTGGTACAATGTATACCATGGAATATTATGCAGCCTTAAAGAAAGATGGAGACTTTACCTCTTTCATGCTTACATGGATGGAGTTGGAACATATTCTTCTTAGCAAAGTATCTCAAGAATGGAAGAAAAAGTATCCAATGTACTCAGCCCTACTATGAAGCTAATTTATAGCTTTCATATAAAGGCTATAACCCATAGCACAAGAATACGGGAAAAGGGCCAAGGAAGGGGAAGGGAGAGGGGAAGTTAGGGTGGAGGGAGAGTAATGGGTGGGGTCACACCTACAGTGCATCTTAGAATGGGTACAGGTGAAACCTACTAAATGCAGAATACAAATGTCTACATACAATAACTAAGAAAATGCCATGAAGGCTACATCGAACAGTTTGATAAGAATATTTCAGATTGTATATGAAACCAGCACATTGTACCCCTTGATTGCACAAATGTACACAGGTATGATTTAACAATAAAAAAATTTATAAATAAATTTAAAAAAAGAAAAAGAAAAAAAAAATTCCATGTTTCCTGGAATGTAGCACAACTGTGTTTCACTTCAATGTCTCTGGGCCATGTCATGTAGATGTGGGTGGGTGCGAGTGTATTAAATTTTGCTTCTTCACACAGTATAAATATATTGATTTCCCCCCCCCCTTCAAAAAAAAAAATGAGGAAAGACCTAAATGTTTTTCATTGAGGTCAGATCTAGTCTGGCTTTTATTTTTTTATTTCCATTAAATAATGAAGTTTGTCTATGTCATACAATGTCATTTTGCTGAAAGTAAACCTTTCAGAATTGCCATCCAATACTATTAGAAGGTAAGCTATTAATAATTCCAGAACTCTAGCTGACAATTCAAAGAATTTCTTAATATTTCTCGCCTCTATCTCTGATTTAATCCTGTCTATGCAGGCTTATTCAATCTTACACCAGCCTCTTTATTTGGCTCCCCCTCTTCAGAGCACCTTTCCAGTATCTGGATTCAGTTTGCAATTTCTTCTAAAGTTCAAGTGTAAATAAATCACAAAGATCCTTTAAGAACAGAAAGACAGTAATTATAGCCAAGAAACAGACTGATTGTATTCCTCCTTCAGTGCCAAAATAAGCTGATATCCTTCAAGTGAGATGGAAAGGAAGACAGAGCATACAGGATTATAAGCATCTTTATAATGATGGGTACTTATATCATAGGTCCTATGCTTACTGAAGAAGAATAAATACTGTTGGAAATGTTTTTTTTTTTTTTTTTTTTAAAAAAAAAAAAAGGCAGTAAAAAAAAAATACTACCTTATGTATGATATTCCAGTCTTTAGTGAAAAGTTGAAAAACTCTGGCTTCATGCAATTCTAAAACTTATTATTTTTTTATTTTTCAAGATTTTTTATTGCCTTTAAATTCGTATTATTAAATCATAGCTGCGTACATTAATGCAATCATGGGGCACTATACACTGGTTTTTGTGTTTTTTTTAATAATTTACTTATTTATTTCTTTTTTATTGTTAGATCATAGCTATGTACATTACTGCAATCAAGGGGTACAATGTGCTGGTTTCATATACAATCTGAAATATTCTCATCAAACTGTTCAACATAGCCTTCATGGCATTTTCTTAGTTATTGTATGTAGACATTTGTGTTCTGCATTTAGTAGGTTTCACCTGTACCAATTCTAAGATGTACCATAGGTGTGACCCCACACAATACCCTCCTTCCACTCTAACCTCCCCCCTCCCTTCCCCTCCCTCAGCCCTTTTCCCATATTCTTGTGTTATAGTTGGGTTACAGCCTTTATATGAAAGCTATAAATTAGCTTCATAGTAGGGCTTAGTACATTGGATACTTTTTCTTCGATTCTTGAGATACTTTGCTAAGAAGAATATGTTCCAGCTCCATCCATGTAAGCATGAAAGAGGTAAAGTCTCTATCTTTCTTCAAGGCTGCATAATATTCCGTAATTTACATTGTACCACAATTTGCTAGTCCATTCATGGGTCAATGAGCACTTGGGCTTCTTCCATGACTTAGCAATTATGAATTGTGCTGCAATAAACATTCTGGTACAGATGTCTTTGTTATGGTGTGATTTTTGGTCTTCTGGGTATATACCTAGCAAAGAAATTATAGGATCAAATGGCAGGTCTATTTTTAGATCTCTAAGTATTCTCCAAACATCCTTCCAAAAGGAATGTATTAGTGTGCATTCCCACCAGCAGTGTAGAAGTGCGCCCTTTTCTCCACATCCATGCCAACATCTCTGGTTTGGGGATTTTGTTATGTGGGCTACTCTTAGTGGGATTAGGTGATATCTCAAAGTAGTTTTGATTTGCATTTTTCTGATTAAGGATGATGAGCTTTTTTTCATGTGTTTGTAGATTGTGCATCTTTCTTCTTTAGAAAAGTTTCTCTTCAAGTCCTTTACCCACCCTGAGATGGGATCCACTTGTTCTTTTCTTGCTAATATGTTTGAGTTTTCTCTGGATTTTGGTTATTAAACCTTTATTGGAGGTATAACCTGCAAATATTTTCTCTCATTCTGAGGCCTGTCTGCTTGCTTTACTCACTATGTTCTTGGCTGTGCAGAAGCTTTTTAGTTTGATCAGATCCCAATAATGTATTTTTGATACTGCTTCAATTGCCTGAGGAGTCCTCCTCATAAAATATTCAACCAGGCCGATTCCTTCAAGAGTTGTCCCTGCACTTTCTTCAAGTATTTTTATAGTTTCATGTCTTAAGTTTAAATCTTTTATCCAGTGAGAGTCTATCTTAGTTAATGGTGAAAGGGTGTGGGTCCAGTTTCAATCTTCTACAGTTGACTCAGCACCATTTGTTAAATAGGTAATCTTTTCCCCACCCAGCCAGTTCACCCAGCACCATTTGTTAAATAGGTAATCTTTTCCCCACTGAATGTTTTTAATTGGCTTGTCAAAGATAAAATAATGGTAAATAGCTGGATTCATCTCTTGGTTCTCTATTCTGTTTCAGACATCTACTTCTCTGTTTTTGTGCCAATACCATGCTGTTTTGATCACTATCGATTTATAGTACAGCCTCGGGTCTGGTAGCATGATTACTCCAGCTGTGTTTTTATTGCTGAGTAATGTTCTGGCTATTCGAGGTTTTTTCTGATTTTATATAAAATGAAGTATTATTTTCTTAATATCTTTAAAATATGCAAATGGAGCTTTAATAGAAATTGCATTAAAATTATATATTGTTTTGTGTAGTATAGACATTTTAACAATGTTGATTCTTCCCAGCCATGAGCATGGTATGTTTTTCTATTTGTTAACATCTTTTCTTAAAGTTTCATATTTCTTTTCTTAGTTTCGTAGTTCTCTTTATAGCTATCTTTCACATGCTTTGTTAGATAAACTCCCAAATATTTCATCTTCTTTGGCACTACTGTGAAAGAAATAGAGTCCTTGACTGTTTTTTGGCTTGGCTATTGTTTGTATATATAAAGGCTACAGATTTATGGTTGTTGATTTTGTAGCCTGAGACATTGCTGCATTCCTTGATCACTTCTAAGAGTTTTGTAGTAGAATCCGTAGTGTTTTCCAGATATACGATCATGTCTTCTGCAAAGAGTGAAAGTTTGATCTTTTCTGACCCTATGTGGATACCCTTGATCATGATTTCTTTCCTACTTGCAATGGCTAAAACTTCCATTACAATGTTAAAGAGGAATGGAGACAATAGGCAACATTGCCTGGTTCCTGATCTAAGTGGAAATGATCTCAATTGAACTCCATTCAATACGATATTGGCTGTGGGTTTGCTGTAGATGGCCTCTATTAGTTTAAGAAATGTTCCTTCTATACCAATTTTCTTAAGTGTTCT
>CAUYPK010044940.1:0-11209 GCA_963574355.1 Loris lydekkerianus
GGGATCCCTATAAGACGAATATTGGTTTTCTTCTAATTATCCCAGAGCTCTCTGAGAGAGTGGTCTGTTTTTGCTCTCCATTTCTCTTCTTCTTTGAAGGTTTGGGAGCGTTCGAAAGCTTTGTCTTCAATGTCAGAAATCCTTTCTTCTGCTTATTCCATTCTGTTACTGAGGGATTCTACTGTGTTTCTCAGATCTTTGAGGGATGCAACTTCTTATCTCTATGATTCAAAATCTTTGGTCATTTGCTCTTTGAATCAGTTGAATTCTTGAAATAACCTTTGGAATTCTAATTTGATCTTATTTGCTGTCCAGATCCTGAATTCAATTTCTGACGTCTCAGCTATTTGTTTGTGTATGGGGTCTTGTGCTGTTTCTGCCCCATTGATCTTTGGGGGAGTTGATCTACTCTGATTATTCATATTGCCAGAATTTTTCTGTTGATTTCGCCTCATGATTGTTTTTCATCATTGCCTTGGCCGTCCTCAGAGTTGGAGAGCTGTCTCTCCAAGATTAGACCCCAGCGGGATCACTCTGTTGTTGCTGGATCTTTATAGGGAGTGACCCTGTGTAGTTCCTCTGGGGCTGCTCTACTTAGGGAGTTCTGGTTGTAGAAACAGCTCCGGTGTGTGACACACCCGGATTCAGCAACAGGGCTGGGGGTGGTGTGCACAGTTCTCTGTGCCTGGCACCCAGTGACTTTGGCACAGAGAACCCAAGGTTCTAGCAGTCTCTGGCCAGGAGAAAGGCTCTGCACAGAGGCAGGGAGGGCTCCAGAGGGCACGCAGCTACTAGAGTCCCTGGTCAGATGGATGAGCTAGTGTGAAGGCTGAGAGGACACAGGAGGGTTGACGCAGGGTTCTTTTTTCTTTTCTTTTTTTTTTTTTTGAGACAGAATCTCAAGCTATTGCCCTGGGTAGAGTGCTGTGGCATCACAGCTCACAGCAAACTCCAACTTGGGCTTAAGCAATCCTCTTGCCTCAGTTTTTCTTTTTCTTTTCTTTTTTTTTTTTTTTTTTGAGATTGAGTCTAACTATGTTCCCCTCAGTAGGGTACTATGGCATCACAGCTCACAGCAACCTCAAACTGTTGGGCTTAAGCGATTCTCTTGCCTCAGCCATCTGAATAGCTGGGACTACAGTCGTCCACCACAACGCCTGTCTATTTTTTGCTTGTAGTTGTCATTTTTGTTTGGCAGGCCTGGCCTGGATTCAAACCCGCCAGCTCTGGTGTATGTGCCTGGTGCCTTAGCCACTTGAGCTACAGGTGCTGAGCCTATTTTTTTTTTTTTTTTAAGTTTTCTATTAAAAACAAAGGCGTACACACACACATTATCCTAGGCCTACACAGGTCAGGATATCAATACCACTGTCTTCTACCTCCAAGTTATTTCTCACTGGAAGGTCTTCAGGGTCAGTAACAGACATGGAGCTGTCATCTCCCTTGATAACCATGCCTTCTTCTAGAATACCTCCTAAAAGACCTGCCTGAGGCTGTTAGACAATTAACTTTTTTTAATAAGTAGGAGGAGTGCACTCTAAAATAATGACAGAAGTATAGTATAATAAATACATAAAGCAGTATCATAGTCATTTATTATCATTATGAAGTATTAGGTAGTGGGTGTAATTGTACGTGCTGTACTTTTATACAATTAGCAGAGCAATCGGTTCTTTGATGCCAGCATCACCACAAACATGGAGTAATGCATTGTGCTGTGACATTATGATGGTTATCACGAGAGAACTGGAATTTTTCAGCTTTGTCACAATTTCATGAGACCCCATTACTCCCTTATTGATCAAAATGTCATTGTGTGGCACAGGATATAGAAGCCATATTTTATAGCCTGGTTTTTTATAATAAATTTACACCTTCATTTTCTAATTCATTTGTAAAAGGGATACAAAATCTTAAAACTTACAATAGAGTTGGTCCTCTGTATCCATGGGTTCTATGTCCAACTGCAGATTGAAAATATATAGAAAAAATTTTTTTATACTGAACATGTAAAGCCTTTTTTTTTTTTATGTCATTATTCCCTAAACAGTACAGCATAGCAACTATTTACACAGGATTAATATCAGGTGTTATAAGTAGTCTAGAGAGGGTCTGAAGTGTACAAGAGGATGTATGTAGCTTATATGCAAATACTATGCTGTATTATACCACGGTCTTGAGTATTTATGGATTTTGATATCTGTGGGGAGTCTTGGACCAAATTTCTTATAGTTATAAAGGGATGACTGTACTTCAAACATAGATGTACAATCTCATGAGTTAGGATCTCTTATATACAGAAGTTTCTTTTTTGTTGTTGTTTTTTTGTAGTTTTTGGCCAGGGCTGGGTTTGAACCCCCCACCTCCAGCATATGGGGCCGGCACCCTACCCCTTTGAGCCACAGGCACCGCCCTCTTTGTCTGTTTTTTTCTGGTGGTAGTGATTGTTATACCACAAAGATATGGTAGCATATGTATAAAACAATTTTTAGAGAATTATTTCTTTAAAAAGTGTGGCGAGTGTTTGCCCTGCCAGGAAAATCCTAGACTTGGGCTTCATCTTTCTGTTAAATGTTCAGTTATATAATTCTGTGATAAATAGAAATAAGAGCATCAGATTTTCCAAAGTCCACTCTTTGACATTTCCTTCCTGTCTTCTTTTGAAAACAATTTTAGACTTTTTCATGTAAGCTCCCTGCCCCTCCACTTCCTACACTGTCTCACCATTCAATAAAACCTTCTCATGCTTTGACACAGGAGCCAAGGTTGCTACGAGACCACCTGTGCTGAATGCACTTTGTCCTACCAAGGACAGACCCAGAGAAAACTGAGGAGGGGTGTTACCTGCCACTACCTGGGATAAATTCAGGTGAGAAATGCGTCTCTACTCACTCCTCAAACCACACCAATTGTCTAGTCTCCCCTTCACTTATTTCAGCCTCTCTCACTGTTTTCTGAGGAGTTGCAGGTACCTTGGGAGCAGAGATTGAAGAAACACAAGCTAGAGGCTGAGGGTACAGGAGGGAAGGAAAATTACTTTGCAAACCCATGTATTATTCTCGCCCTTTGCTACTGAAACACAGACAGAAGGAATTGTTGAATGTTGGGGAAATGCTAGGTGTTTATTTTGATGATGATTGCTATGTAATTTGGGGGTGAGTCAGTCCCTCCTCTAGGAATAGAGCAAATGATTACACAAATTGATCAAGATTGCTCAAAGCGGCTCCGCGCCTGTGGCTAAGGCGCCAGCCACATACACCTGAGCTGGTGGGTTCGAATCCAGCCCAGGCCCGCCAAACAACAATGACGGCAGCAACCAAAAAATAGCCAGGCATTGTGGTGGGCGCCTGTAGTCCCAGCTACTTGGGAGGCTGAGGCAAGAGACTCGCTTAAGCCCAGGAGTTGGAGGTTACTGTGAGCAGTGATGCCTTAGCACTCTACCCAGGGCAACAGCTTGAGGCTCTGTCTCAAAAAAAAAAGATTGCTCAAAGTGGGAGACAACAACACTAGCAAAATATTCATCTCTCTTTCCTTCTCTTTTTCTCCTCCTCTTGTAAAGTTCAACCTGCATTTTTCCACCTTTTTTTTTTTTTTTTAAGATGTGGATGTTCATTTTAACTTGAGTGTATATAAGGAACTTTGCTGTAAGGCTTGGAAAGTTATTTATTTGCCTTTGCACTCCCTGTGAAAGGGATTGAGAACTGGTCTAAGCTCCTTACATGACAGATAGTTACTAAAATCTTCTGACAGTGTAGAAACAGACCACGAATTAATACCTTCTAAAATTCCGGCTTATTTCTGTGTGTGTGTTAAAAGTTTTATCAGCACAGATCTGGAGGAAATTAAATGTTTGCTGTCATATCAAGGGATCAAACCATGAGAGGTTCCTGAAAAAAAGAAAAGGATTTTTTGTTATTTATTTTATTTTCGTCTTTATTAATTTATTAATGTAGACAGAGTCCCTCTCTGTTGCCCAGGTTAAAGTGCCATAGTGTAAGCCCAGCTCATAGCACCCTCAAACTCCTGAGTTCAAGCAGTCCTACTGCCTCAGCCTCCCGACTAGCTGGGACTATAGGTTCCCACTGACCACTAAGCTAATTTTTCTATTTTTTTTTAGTAGAAATAAAGTCTTGCTCTTGGTCAGGCTGGCTTGGAACTCCTGAGCTTAAGTTGTTCTCCCACCTCAGCCTCCCAGAGTGCTAGAATTACAGATGTGAGCCCCTTGCGCCCAGCCTTTTGTCTATTTAAAAGAAAAAAAATTATCATTACTTGCTTATTTCCACATCTTCAAATTCTCACTCTCTGTTAGCACCACCTGTGCAGATTAGAGGAACGGCAACTTCACTGATGCCATTTATGCTGATGCAAATGACTGAAGACACTTCATTCATAAATTAACTTCTATTACGTTACATTACATAATGTGAAAAGAGAATGGCCATTTTGAAAGTCCCTTGAGCTGTTTCTTTTAGAAAGAAAGGCAAAGTTTGGCATGTAGAAAAACCTGTGATTATGATACAAACTGGTTGTAAAGAATGGGAGAAAAATAATTTAATTCAGTAGGAAGAAAAATATTTTATTTCATTGGTTGATTGCAGATAAGTACAGAATATTATTCCCTGGAAGATAAATCTTCATCACTATTTTTTTTATAGTGGGTGGACATAAAGTTTGTGTGCAATTTAAAGTTATAACTTTTTTTTTCTTTTTTTTTTTTTGAGACAGAGTCTTGCTATGTTGCCCTGGGTAGAGTGCTGTGGCTTCATAGTTCACAGCAACCTCAAACTCTTGGGCTTAAGCAATTCTCTTGCCTTAGCTTCCCAAGTACCTGGGACTACAGGTGCCCCCCATGATGCCTGGCTATTTTTTTTGGTTGTAGTTGTCATTGTTGTTTAGCAGGCTCCAACTGGCACCCTAGCTGCTGAGCTACAGGCGCTGAGCCGACAGTTACAACGATTTTTATTTATTTATTTATTTGAGACAGAGTCTCATTCTGTCGCCCTCCATCGAGTAGTATGGTGCCACAGCTCACAGCAGCCTCTAACTTTTGGGCTTAAGCGATTCACTTGCCTCAGTCCCCTTAGATGGGACTACAGACACCCTCCACAACACCCAGCTATTTTTTGTTACATTTGCCACTGCTGTTTTAGCTGGCTGGGGACAGGTTTGAACCTTCCACCCTCAGTATCTAGGGCCGGTGCCCTACCCACTGAGCCACAGGCGCTGCCCCAATTACAACTATCTTAAATTGCACACAAACTTCATGTTTACCTTGTATGAGATTGACTTGAAAGAATCAAGATTATCGATGTGTTCATTTGAGGCTACTTTTCTTTTCTTTTTCCTAGGGAACAAGAGTACTCTGGATATGACTGGTAAAAACTGGATATTAATTTCCACCACTACTCCCAAAAGTCTGGAAGATGAAATTGTGGGAAGACTTCTAAAAATTTTGTTTGTGATCTTTGTTGACTTAATGTCTATTATGTATGTTGTTATAACTTCTTAGAAGGCTTTCTTTGCTTTATATGCAAATTTCAAATTGAATTTCAGAGAATAAAAATTTGCATTTTAATATGTTGCATGATTTTAATTTGATGATATCGCCAATTTATTCTAGAAACCAACAGGACATTACAATAAAAACAACATTGTCTGTTGTTTCATACCTTATGGTTTATAAAATATTTGCATAAATTGAAATGGAAGTTTTTTTTCCAAAATATCTATGCTACAGAGTCTTCAAACATCTTTATTTTTAACATAGTTGTTATTTGGTATTTGACTAAAATTCATTCATGAAATTATGCATGAAGTTGATTTTTTTAAGGATGTGTATTTGTGTGAAATTTTGTATCATTCTGTTTTTAACGTACCAAGTTTACTGTCTCAGGAACATGATCTTTACATATAATATAACAATAGTTGATACCCATTTTCTTATACAAATATTTCATCTCTTTGTAGGTAGATTGTTTTTCTTAATGCTGGGTAATTAAGTAAGTGAGAAATATTTCTACCTATGAAGACTTAGCGTTTGGAAGGAATACTTGAAAGACATCCATTTAGGAAAACAGAACTTATAGGAAAAGAGAGGAAATAAAATGTAACTTGTGTTGATTTCCTATTTTGGACTAAATTCTCACTGTACATTATTTAATGTAAGGTTTATAGAAGGAAGGTGTTAGTTATCCAAATGTTACAGAAGAAGGAACTGAATCTTGGAGGAATTACAGCAGCTTGAGGCCATAATGAGGAAAAGGCAGAACCAGGTATTGAGTCTCTATAATCCATAGTATATTGCTTCCAAAGGTAAGTAATATTACCTTAATAAGACAAGTGTAGTTAGTTTGTTTGTTTTTTTTTTTTGGTAGACACAGAGTCTCACTTTATCGCCCTCTGTAGGGTGCCGTGGCATCACATAGCTCACAGCAACCTCCAACTCCTGGGCTTAGGTGATTCTCTTGCTTCAGTCTCCTGAATAGCTGGGACTACAGGCACCTGCCACAATGCCCAGCTATTTTTTTTTGTTGCAATTTGGCTGGGGCTGGGTTTGAACCCACCACCCTCAGCATATGGGGCTGGCACCCTACCCCCTGAGCCACAGGCGCCGCCCAAGACAAGTGTAGTTAAACACCAATCTGTGGAACTCAACTAATTTTTCTTTTTCTTTTCTTTCTTTCTTTCTTTTTTTTTTTTTTTTTACAATACTGCTTTATTCAAGTCCCTATTGCAGTATTTAGTATGGCTGCTGTTTATTTTCTTATTCCACATTTAAACATCTTTTATCAAGAAACAGATCAAGCTCACCCTTTTCTATGTCTCATTTGACAAGGTCTTCTCTTCCCCTGTTTTCTTAATTCCCTCTTTGCCAGGCAGTCGTGTTAAAATATAACTGTTGAACTTCTGTTTTTCAAGCTCTGGAAAAACAAGCTCTCTCTGTCCTTTAGACTTTTTGAGATTTTACACTGGACACACATCTTAACAAAATTCTGATTTCTTCCATGTGATACCTTTCTTCTTAGTTTTGGCCCAATCATTAATGTGAGGTTTCATAAGACACCTAATGAAGTGTGAAAGGAATGACGACCTTTGTGACATAACCCTTAACCAACTTGTACTTAACCTTTCGGTGGTGTTGCATATTTAACCATAAACCAAATAGCGTCAGACTGAGCATTAACTGAGAACTTTAACAGAACATCCTATTCTTTTTCCACGCTATGCTTTCAGACCCTTCTTTTGGGGTATAAGGATCACTTTCTGTTAATATGATGGGTTTCTCCCCAACCTCCTCTATTTGGGATTTGTCAGAAACTATTATTAAGTTATTGGCAGATGAGTAAAGTCACTCTCATCTTCAGACAATTGTTTCTTTTCTCTGAGAGCTGCTAGGCAGCAAGCAATACGATTAGAAGCATCAACTCTAAAACAAGACTGCCAAGTCCTGGCCTCCCTTTCTATAGCTTGATAACCCTGTTTCAGCTTCTTTACTGATAAAATGAGAGCCCATCTCACAGGTTTGTAGAATGAAATGGATTAACTGGTACAAAGTGCTTAGCACGGTGCCTGGCATATGGAAAACCCTCAATTGATGGTAGATTTGCTGTCATTATTCTCAGGTGGGGAGAAATGATGCAGCCTCCTTCAAACTTAGTGTTCATGAGCTTTGATCACTTTGCCTATTCTACGCTAGAATGACATCATACTAACCCATCCCCTTGGCCCGAGGATGTCAGTGGGTCCCACTGGCAGCTGGGCACAGTTCTGTTAGAGGCGTAGATCTAAACTGGTTGACCCCGCCAGGCTTGTTTTGCTTACATTATTTTGGGAGCTGGCAATTACAACTAGGTACCATAATGTGACTTGAGAGAAGAAAAGGTATGTGATAAACATCTTTATCCATCCTTTTTTCAAGTAATCAGAGTCTTAACATGCAAGTGCTGTGGCTTTATAATCAGAAATAGGTCTTGTTTCCCTTACTCTTCAAAAATGTTCACTTAGTTTCTTTTTTTGCCAGACAAGATGCTGGGCAGTCAGGTCAAAGTTGTTAAAAAAAAAAAAAAAAAAAAAAAAAAAAAAAAGGACAGTTTTTTGTTTTGTTTTTTTTTTCCTCATAGAGTTTATATTGTAGGTGGGGGAAATGAATGAATATTTAATGGTACAATTACAGATGGGGGAAGTATAGGGGAGGACATGCCCAGGGTGTCCTGAAGGTATAGTGAAAGGTGGTCCAAGAACTACCATCAGCAGAAACTTCTGGGGACTCGTTAGATACCCAGAATCTGTCTAGAAGCTGCACTGTAGCAAGCCTCCCAGAGTTTCATATGCACGCTATGGTCTGAGAAGCCCTGAGAAACTTGCAGACTAAGTGTTCATGCCATCTTGTTACTCCGGCTACTGAACAGCTCTGTGACCTTTGAATAAGTTGCTTAACCTCTCTGGGTTCCATACTCTTCCTGTGTTAAAACAAAGAAACAAGTCTCGGCGCCTGTGGCTCAAGCGGCTAAAGCTCCAGCCACATGCACCTGAGCTGGCGGGTTCAAATCCAGCCCGGGCCTGCCAAACAACAATGACAGCTGCAACCAAAAAAATAACCGGGCGTTGTGGTGGGCGCCTGTAGTTTCAGTTACTTGGGAGGTGGAGGCAGAAGAATCACTTGAGCCCAGGAGTTGGAGGTTGCTGTGAGTTTGATGCCACAGCACTCAGGCGACAGCTTGAGGCTCTGTCTCAAAAAAAAAAAAAAACTCAAAAACCAAAGAGACAAAAATGGCATCAATACCATCTGTTTTACATATCACATGAGGAGGCATGAATATTAAAAAAAAGTGGGCTGAAGTTCTATAAATCTAAGACATTGTTATAAACATCAAGAAGCCAGGAGTAGGTATTTCAGTGCGGTAAGGAAGCTGTGGCTCGCTTCAGTAGAATGGGAGGATTATTTTCAAAAACTGCAATAATATCCATGGCAAATTTGTACACGTGAAATCTGGATTAGGAAATGTGTTTTTCCTCTGGTGGATTTCTGTGGCATTTCATAGAACTTGATGTCCACCTGTGCTGTTATGATCAACCCTCCAACTGAAGTGGATGGTGTTCCTTAACTTGCTACTAATAAATAGGAATTACCTGGCCATGCCTGAGTGCAGAGATCCACATGCTATCAATTTCGTAATCTTTTGGTATTAATTCAAGTAGCCTTACTTCCCATCCCAGTCCCGCTGTCCATTGAAGAAATTCTTTTAAACTTGAAAACAGAGGTCAGAAAATGCCTTCTGAAATCCTTGTTATTTATAAATGCTAACATTTAGGATTGAAGTGTACTGAGCTTACGTTAGGAAACTTAATCTGTACTAACACATTCATGAGGTGTTTCTATTTCATCGATGAGGAAATGCAGGTTCAGAGGAATTAAGTGCCCAAGTTCACATAGGAACTTTACTGTAGTGACACAGCTAGAAGGTGAGAGAACCAAGACCCCTGACTCAGAACCATCTGCATCTCGAACTCTGTTTCTGACCATTCTGTTATTCTGACCCCACATCAAGCCACAGAAGTTAGTCACCTGACTGCTTCCTCATTAGAGAGGTTTGGGAGGTTAGCTCCAAAGCAAGAGGTTTGAACTCTAATGAGTAACCCAATCCTAAACTCAAGGATTTACTGCATAAAATGCAAACCATTGCATCTATCCTAAATATGTCACGAAACTTTGCAACCTTAGCCAAACTTTTGTTGGCTACTCACCGTACAGATAGTTCTTTCCTTTCTGCTGAGGCTGAAATCTGTAATAAAATAGCATATGTGTTCTCTAGTCATTGAGCTCCATTATTTTACATTATCAAATATGAACTCAGGTCTCGTAAACAGGAGTCTCAGGATCCCTGTTCTGTGTTCAATATACAAATAAATTAAAGCTCTATCCATAAATCAGTTTTAATGTAAATTCTTTAATAATTGAAAAATCTCAAATACTGTTTTGAGCAATTTGTTTCCAATGATCTCAGATGTGGAATACTGGTAAATATGTCAATTGCTTGGGTTTAACAATACTGCCTCTTGAGTAAGCAGCACTTTGTAGCTTATGAAGCACTTAATGACTCATCAAGGGTTGTAAATGGTCTAACATTTGAGTATCCATGTGAATGAAATGACTTACAAGAAAAATAAGCCAGAGTCATTTTAGTAGGAATGAACAATTCCCAAACTCTGGCTGCTTCTGTAGAGTTTGGGAGCAGGATCTGAGAGAGGATCTTAAATACGCGTTGTTTGTGTGACCACTTAGACCCAGGTGGTTGTTCTGGGTTGTTCTCTGCATGACTGTTTACCAATCCCATTGGGAGCAGTCCCACTAACTGAGCACAGGGAGGGCAAGATGCTATGTAGGCCAGTCTAACATCAACAATGAGTCCAGATTTATTTATAAACCACAAGAAAGGCCCCTGAGTGTACTGCACCATCTGACCTGAGACCAGGGTGAGGAAGATTAGTGCAAAAGCCCAGGAAGTCCTTGGTGGCCAATTGGACTTCCATGTGAGCCATTTGCCCTTTCAGCCAGGAGGTGGTTACGGACTGTCCTCTGGAGTGTCTGTAACCATGAACTCCTATACAAGGTGTGATCTCAACATGCAGAGATTGACCTTTTGGGTGTTGCATGTGGAAGCTGATTATGAGTTGCACAGCGGAGATGATTCATTCAGTAAACAGTGGTAAAGTACACACTGCCTATCCAGCAGTGCTGTAGGTACAAGGAGGTACTGGTATACAAGGCAGGTGGAGTTCCTGTCTTCATGGAGCTTGGCTGGTAAACACATGAGAATTTCACGTGCTGAGCAGAAAATAAAACAGAGCAATGGGACAGAGGGTTTATATGGGGCAAGACTATTTTAGCTAGCCGCAGCTAAGGCACCATTCCTGAGGAAGCAACATTGGAGCAGAGACTGATTGACAAGGAGCCTACTGAGAAGAGGCTGGTAGAGGACTCAGATGCAGAGACAAGCAGATACAAAGGGCCTGAGGTGGGTAGGACATGTTGAAACATTAAAAATCCCAGTGCAAGGGGAGGGGGGGAAAGGATGGGCGGAGGGAGGGTAATTGGTGGGACCACACCTGTGGTGCATCTTACAAGGGTACATGTGAAACTTAGTAAATGTAGAATATAAATGTCTTAACACAATAACTAAGAAAATGCCAGGAAGGCTATGTTAACCAG
>CAUYPK010044941.1:0-12262 GCA_963574355.1 Loris lydekkerianus
GGGTTTTCACTTAATTAAATGTGCCATTAAGTATTGTGGGTTAAATAGTTCAGTGGAATACAGTTCAGTTCAGCCGCCTACCTCTTCAGCTCAGCCGGGACTTGTGGACTGAGCTGAAGCACCGTCCCCTCAAGCAGACGGCAGAAGACGACTGGAGACTCCCAAACACATTCGTTTTTTTATTGTTAGATTGTCAAAAAAATTCTGGTTCTATAAAAGAGTCAATTTCATGTCCTTCTGTGGCAGAATATAAAATCAAGTGAAATGTATTTTCATAATCTTCAAGGTATGATGGACGTGTGTGCGTGTGATGTGTGACCTGATACATTTTTAGGGAACAACTCTCCAGTGGCGAACATAGTATCTGAAGGGTTCACCCACTCAATTCTTTTGATACTTAACTTTCTTCTCCAGCGTCCCTGCCAAGATCAGCTCTGAGGCTGGGCTGCTCAGGGCTGTCCGTGTGTGAATCCAGCTGCAGAGACCTTTGCAGACATCACAGAGGGAATGTGTGAGCACAGGGAGGAGGATAAACTTGTGGACATGTGCCAGGAGCAATTTTAAACATACGTCACTAACAAACTCGTGATCAATAGAATGCATCTCTCTGTCACGCTTCCATGTCAGAAAACAGAAGTCAAAGCAATAAGTCCTATGGAAAAGGGGCTTGCATTAAGAAAACGGTGCAGAAAAGTTAGAAGGAGAAGGAAAATAAGTTGAATTTAGGGAAAAGATATAAGAGAAATGGTGGAGGCTAAGGCAAGGACGGGATGGGGAGGGGGATGATCCCGCCAGACCAACTGTTAGTGCATCGTCTTCAGGAGAACAGAAGGATAATGGAATTCAGGGCAGCGAATGGTCCTGGGTGCTCCTCTCCTTAACACATCCCTGCACTTGCTTGCTTTCATCTTCAACTTTTCAGCAGGAAATAAGTTTTCTCTAAGAGGGGATAAAGAATATAAAACCGAAGTCTGGAATGGAGGCCACACGCCATTGTCCTTTTAGTCAAATAGGTCGTAAAATTATTTTTAGCCCACTGTTGCCTCTCACCTGGATTATATTAATATCAACCGTCTACTAAGTGGTTCCCTATCTGGCCTCAGTGGCTTCTCTGAAAATTGTATCCACTTGTGTTTTCCCCAATGTACCTTCTTACTGCCATCTAGTCACCCTTAAGGCCAAGTCTAAGCCCTCCACGGTGCTGAGACCTTTCTGGGAGAGGCGACCCTGGTCTCCCAATCTAATCCCACTTTTTGCGTCATTTTCTCTGCTTTCTCTCTCACCAGCATTTTCAGTTCTTTGAACACGAACCCCCAACTCTTCATTTCCGCCCCCTCACATCTGTTGTTCCCTCGAACACCCTTTCCACCATTCCTTACCTTACTCTGCTCCATTCTAGGCTTGAGCTTAGAGTAGTTTTCTCCAGGGGTTTCCTGCTGACCTGACAGTAGGGGTTAGTGTCAGCAAGGCATGCTGTTCTCATCACAGCCCTTATTACGGGGTTTTCTGAAACCATCTCCTTTTTCTACCTCTTCCACTAGGCTGAGTGTTTTCTAAAAGCCATTTCCCAGCCAGGTGCACTGGCTCACGCCTATAATCCCAGCACCCTGGGAGGCCGAGGCGGGTGGACTGCCTGAGCTCACAGGTTCTGGACCAGCCTGAGCAAGAGCGAGACCGCATTTTTAAAAACTAGCCGGGCATTGTGGCAGGCGCCTATAGTCTCAGCTACTTGAGACGCTGAGGCAAAATAATCGCTTGAGCCCAGGAGTTTGGGGCTGCTGTGAACTGTGATGCCATCGCATTCTACCCAGGGCGACAGAGTAAAACTCTGTCTCAAAACAAACAATAAATAAATAAATATAAAGCCATTTCCCATCTACCTCTCCCCCTAGGCTGGGAGTTCTTGGTCTGTTGCATTGGCCACTGAATCCCCACACCCGGCACCAGGGTGTGGATCAGTAAGCAGCTGTGAATGGGGGGTCAGAAGGATGGATGGAAGAAAGAAGCTTTTCCTTTCTGATAAAAGAAAATGTGAAGAGTTGGGGAGGAGGAATATGGTGGCTGAAAATAAAGGGAACAAACTCCACCTTGTCTTTGGTCTGTAATACTTTTCTTATAATAGGGCAAAGAAAAGCAACAACAACAACAACAATAAAAACCCAAACCTCAGAAAATTGCTTTTTAAATTTTGCCATCTATGAAATGCTCACTGCTGTCTGATCATTGCCTCTGTTTAGTTTTCTGGAATGGGCTTTGTTACAAAGGGATTTTGTTAAAAGAAAGCATCATCTCAAGGCATCTCTTTATAGAATATTACAAGTATTTGTACTTACTACTATTAGCAGTGGATGAAATCATTTAATCTCCAGTGTACATACTATATATATATGCTATACCGAGTGGCTGTGAAGTGTGTGGCCTTGAACTTTATGGCTGCTCTATATACAGAGTATTTCTGTTTACCTGGGACATATTAACTGGCGGGAAATGCAGGACTAGAAACGTGGAGGCCTGAGGTTTGGTTTCATTTGTATCACTACCTATGTAGCTAACATTAGGTTGTTAAACTTTATATATTTAATTGCATTTAAGTAAAGACATCATCTTTAAAATATATTGATGTCATCGCTTCTTGGCCTTTTGGTTAAGATCAAGTGTGAAATATACGGATGTCTTTTCTGGTATCTCACATTGTGTGAAGATGTAACACAACGACATATAGGACAATACTCTAAACTACTCTATAAAACATAGCTGCATAGACATCTGTGTATTTCCTACTAGTTATTATGTCCAAGGTAAACAGAAATACTTTATATACAACACACACATGTTCTCTATCCTGACGATTAAGTGATTACACCCCTGACTATTACCAAGCAGTACAATAGAAAGGTAATAGTCCAGGGATTAGGAGCCAGTAGCTAGTACTGTCCATTTTACTAATATCCTAATATTTTCCCTATTGCCCTCTTATCAGATGAAATAAAGCAGAAATAAAGAGGTTATGCAAGATGTGCTTTCGAGATTCATTTTAGCTGTCAGATTCTATCAAGCTAGGAGACTTGAAATGAGCACTGTATTCTGTATGTAATTCTATTAAGAATCTCCTACTGTTTATTTAACTCATCCTGTTGCAGAGATTGCCATAGTTCAATGGCTGTTGTGGGCGATGTTGTCTTTCCTTGTTTTTACATCCCAGGTGTTTTGTGATAGTTTCAAATGCGCACCTTCTACTTTGACATCTGCATATATTGTCTTGGGATGGCATGTTTAAAATCTACCCAGGAACCAGTGCTGGCTAAAAGCTCCTGTATTTCCCTTCACAGCTATACAGAATGATTTTAGTTATTGTGTTCTGTAGAGCTCAGCAGCTGTTATGTCACCCAAAATATTTCTTCTTGGTTCTTGGCTTTTAAGCTGACATTCAGAGCACCTATTCTCCAGTGCTCAGCCTGAAGGAAAGACAATTTTCTATTCCCCTGCTAATGCTAAACAAGAAAGGCCAATTCCAATTAAGCAGACTGGGAGATTCTAATTGAATGGAGAATATTAGCATCTTTCAAAGGTAGACCACCTGCCTTTAGGCAGTTTGTGGCTCTCTATTCTTGTGCAATGGAAGGGATAGATGTCTGGCAAAACAAAAAAGAATTTGCAAAAGTAGGAATGAAATGTGATTCCTTCTCAGGGAGAAAGAAATCATTCCCTTGGCTCAGGGAGAAAGAAATCATTCCCTTGGAGTAGAGTAACTCCTGAGTTTTCTTTACTGCAGTTGAGCCTCCAAGGAGAGAAATGGGGAGCATCTTATCCACAGTCAGACCCTCCCTTGCTGTTTCATTAAATGAGCTCTTTTTGTGCGTGAGTGCAATTTTATTCAGACCGTTAATCACTACTTGGAATATTTGTCCTTAGCTTTCTACAAATTGATCAGCCTGGCTATAGGGAAATCTAGGTGGAAATTGTGTTTTCCAAAGGTTTGGCAGTTCGTTTTTAATTAGTTCTTAGGCCTTCTTAGGTTTCACTAATTTATCTTTAACTAGGTGAAAAAATTCAGGAACCTTCTGCTACCCCATACATGGAAGAAAGCCAGGGCTTAGGCACTCAAGGAAACCTCTTTCCAATACATGATATAATGCCTTCACTTCGGAACAGGGCTTGAGACATACCAAATGATTCACCTAGAGAAACTAAAGTTGCTATTAGAAGATAAAAATCATTGGGAGTGTTTTTGCTTGCTGCTTTGACGCAGCTGTGTTATAGGCAAGAGCAAGGGAGGAAATGGTACAAGGGAAGGCAGATGCTGGGGGCAGCTAGGACCAAGGTGTGGTTGCAGGAACAGGCTGAAAACTGACTTTACAGAGTTGTCAAGAGGATCTGTGCATGCTGCATACTCCAGAAACAATATAACATGCTTCAGGAGTAATCTAATGAAAGTGACGCTCCCCAGCACAGGTATGCACAGAGAGCTACAACATTGAAAGGCTCCGAACCCTTTAACACGGTCGGTGCCACAGATGAAGTCTGTGTAGCTTCAGGGTTAAAAATCTGGACTCCACAACTCCCAACGCCAGCTCCTCAGTGGTTAGGGCATTGGCCGCATGCACCAGGGCTGGTGGGTTCGAACTTGGCCCAGGCTTGCTGAACAACAACAAAATAGCCAGGCATTGTAGTGGGCGCCTGTAGTCCAGCTACTTGGGAGGCTGAGGGAAGAGAATTGTTTAAGCCCAAAGATTAAGAGATTAAGGTTGCTGTGACCTGTGATGCCACAGCACTTTACTGAGGGTGACAAAGTGAGGCTCTGTCTCTAAAAAAAAAAAAAAATCTGGACTCCAGAAAGCAGACAGATATGGCTGATATCAAATCTTGCTTCCACTGACCTTGGCTATATTACTTGACAATTGAATGCCACCATTTTCTTGCTTATAAAATGAGATAACAATAAGCCCTTTATCACAGTGTTGCTTTGAGGAATTAGGAAGTACTTGTAAAGCTTTCGGTAGGTTCAACAATATGTGTCAACAAATGGCTTCTATTATTACTGCCGTTACTAGCAAGAGGTTGTGAGCATGGATTTCCTCTAGTTGCAGAATATTTAATCACAGACTGAGCATAGCAAATATTGTAGTCGTTAAAGCCTAGAATTGGCTTAGAACTTGCATTTTCAAAGGAATTGAAGCATTGTAGAAATGTTTAAACAGCGTTTAAATTTAATCAATTTGAATATTGTTGCCAAGGTAATTGCAAAAGTATTTCTAACCCCACATCCTATATGATAAGATAATGTGACTTGCCTCTTCTCCCATGAAGAGGTGGGGTTTACATTTCCTCCTCCTTGAATCTGGACAGGCTTGTGACTGCTTCATCATATAGACTAGGGTGAATGTGACATTGGGGACTTCAGAGGCCAGGTTAGAAAAGTCTTTCACCTGGCTGACTTGGAAGCTCACCCTGGAGTCCTGCCTGACTCCCCTGAGGTTACCAAGCTGTGAAGAAGCCGATCCCATGGAAAGCCACATGCAGGTGCTTTGGTCAGCAGTCTTAACCTTTAAGTCATTTGCTCTCAGGCCTCAGATATGTGCGCAAGTAAGTCATCAGATAATTCAGACCCCAGCTGTTGAATTACTCCCAGCCTTAGTCTTCTCATCTGAAACCCCGGACCTCATAGATCAGAGAAATTGTCCCTAATGTGTACTTTCCAGATGCCTGATCCATTCTTGAACATAATAAAATAGCTATTTGAAGCCTTTAAGTTGTGGGCAAAGATAACCAGTATAGAAATTCTTCCTAATCTGGCCAATTTCCCCGTTTATGGATGTTCCAACTATTTCTCAACCGATTAATCAGTATTTGCCATGTAGGTTTTTAATAAAAGGCACTCTGCTGGACTAGGAATTAGCCAAAATAGCCAAACATGAAATACACACAAGAGTAAAGAACATGTAGGAATTCTATGATAAGGTCTGTGCCGTGAAGAGCGGCACAGACAGGACCGTGGCGTAAACTCAGATGAGGTTGAGACAGTCTGCGAAGGCTTCCTGGTGCGGAGCTCTCACAGAGCCTTGAAAGGTAGTACAGCTCAGCAGGTACAAAATTGGGGAGAACAAAGAATTTATAGCAAAAATGGAAAAATAGTATTTTGGGAAAAATGAGATTGAGGTGTTGTATCTTAAATTAAGCTGTCAGAGTTGTATTTATCTTATGTGCAAAATAATATTTCAAGGACGAATGCTTTTAGATACGTTCCTAATTCTAAGAGCATTTACTTAGTACTCTATGAAGGTTTAATTATATCAGTAATGTTGTTAATTGGGTTAATTTCCACAACATTGATGAGCAAACTCTACCTCCCATATAAACGTAATTTACCACTTTATAGAACATACAGAATTTTCAGCAAATTCCAACAAACAGAATGTCTTATAATAGGCATTCAACACTTCAAAATGATGGATCATTTGTCCTTAAAACTGTCAAATCATGAAGTATGTGGGAAAGTTCTTTGCCTTTTTCCAGAAACATATTTAGATAAATACTCAGATTTTGATGATAAGATATAAGATAAATATGGATATAACTTAAATTTTATGGTAACTAACATGTAAATATCCCCTCCCCCCCACCAAAAAAAAAAAAAAGGAATGGCTACCCAGGCTTTTGGCTTTCACAGTCTTAAGATGCCCCTGTGACCATCTCATCAAGTACCATTGAAATGCATGAACTCTCACTTTAATTATAATTTTAGATTTTGGAGTTTTAGATCTTCTATAATTTGCTTGAACATAATTAGTGGCTGAAGTGTGTCATTTCTTAAGTAGTAAATTCTGCTGAAGAGTTCAACTTAATAGAACAATTTAATATTAGCTGTTGGAGGTAAATGTCTTGATTATCAGACAGCAAATATTTAGTTTGGTCTGAGTCTAACTACTGGGAAATGAATTTTTTTACTTTTTTAAAATTTTTATTTAATTTTTTTGAGACAGAGGTCTCAATTGATCACTGCTGGTGGAGTGCTGTGGCATCATCTCTCACAGCAACCTCAAACTCTTGGGCTCAAGTGATCCTTTTGCCTCAGTTTCTCATTTTTAGTAGAGACAGGGTGTCACTTTTGCTCAGGCTGGTCTCAAACTTCTGAGCTCAAGCAATCCACCTGTTTTGGCCTCCCAGAGTACTAGGAATACAGGCGTGAGCCACCGTGCCTGGTGGATGTGAATTTTTTTAATGTTGAAAAAAGTGTTTTCTGACAATTAGTTTGGTGGTATAAATATGTCTGTCAGCTTGGATTTTGTGAGAATATCTCAAAATATGCGCAGAATCCTTAATCTCTGTATCAAAAGGAATCTTTGAAACTTTAGCATTACCCCAGGTTTCAGATAGATTTTGTTTTTTTGTTATTTTGGGTTTTTTTTTTGTTGTTGTTGTTGTTGTTGTTTATTTGTTTTTCTGAAATGAGTCACCTAGCTTCTTCTTAATCTAGAAATTTCTCCTTTCTTTTTCAGGTAAACTAGAATCTCTATTATGTGTGACATATGATATATTGTAATCTATCAATAGACAGGCAAAAATATGCTTACATTGTTATCTTTGGCTAATCCAATATTGCATCCCTTAGACATACTACCATTTAAATTTGAAGTTAAATAAATTTAAGTTAAAAATTTAGCTCTTCACTTGCACTGTCCACATTTAAGTGCTTGACAGTGACATACAACTAGTGGCTACTGTATTGGGTAGTGCAGATGTTGATCACTCCCTGTATTGCTGAAAATGTGGAATGTGTATAAATTTCTGAATATTTAAAATGGAAAATAATATGAGAAAACAGATAAGGGCATACACACAGTTACTAAAAGCATTAACTGTTTTATTGTTCTGAGTAATGTTGTTCAGGCTAATGTTTTGTAAGGGAAACCTGGTTGAGGATTTAGGCTTTGGAGGGAAATTGCTTGAGTTCAGATCCTGCCCTCATTGTTTCTAGCTGTCAGAACTTGGTCAAATTATTTAACCTAGGCTTTATTTTTCTTTACAGTAAAATATTTTGTTTTAATGAATTTCTTTCTTTCTTTCTTTTTTTTTTTTTTTTCAGTTTTAGGCTGGGGGCTGGGTTTGAACCCCTCACCTCTGGTATATGGAACCGGCGCCCTACCCCTTTGAGCCATAGGCACCACCCATTTAATGAATTTCTTAAGATGGTCCTTAAACTCGAATGAGATAATGCTTGTAAAAATATTTAGCACAGGCTCGGCGCCCATAGCACAGTGGTTACGGCACCAGCCACATACACTGAGGGTTGTAGGTTTGAACCCAGCCCCGGCCAACTAAACAACTGCAACCAAAAAAATAGCTGTGTGTTATGGCGGGCACCTATAGTCCCAGCTAGTTGGGAGGCTGAGGCAAGAGAATAGCTTAAGCCCAAGAGTTGGAAGTTGCTGTGAGCTGTGACGCCACTGCACTCTACCAAGGGTGACCGAGTGAGACTGTCTCAAAAAAAAAAAAAAAAAAAAAAAAAATTAGCACAATGTCTGACATATATAAGCAGTTACTAGAAACATAAGGTATTATTGCTATTATTATTTATAGAAATATAATTTTTATCCCCAAAGTACTAATTGCAGAATGTGTACATGACCATGTTAGAACACTTCATTAAATAAATTGGACTTGGTGGGAAGTAAGCAGAAGGAGCCTTTATTCTTTCCCATTCCTATCCCTTTAAATTCATTCTGCTGAATTGCTCTTCCCTTCCCATGGGTGATGTCTCAGGCAGACTCTGCAGCTTTTCACATTATATTCAGTATCATTTCCAGGTAATAAAACAGGCGAGTTCAGGTCAACAGACCAGTTTTTATCTCTCATCTCATCCATCCCATCTCAGTTTTGGCTAAATCTTCTGCAATGACAAGGTAGGTGGTCTCCTCTCCTCCAGTTCTTGGACTCCTTCCTGGGTACGTCCAGATTCTCTGGGGTTGGAGAGGGAGCGGATGGATGGGGAAAATGCAGACACTGGAAAAGTCTTCTCCTGTACCCCTTCTCCCTGCCTGGCTCAGGGTTCAACTCAGAGAATTCTGAGAAGAGCCCCATAGCTGCGTCTTGTCCACCTGTAGGTCCCCAGCACACACGCTGCCCCTTACAATCGGCCATTTAGACTCTGTCTTCCAGTGGTCCCGGCTCCTCAGATTCTCTCTGTGGTTGTCAGTTCATCTTTCCAGGTGGGTTTCTCACTCAGGGTCCCCCACAAAGATGATTGTAGCCCGGCTTCCCCCATGGAAGCCGCATTTGTCTCAGAACACATACACATTTGATGCTGTTGATGGGAATACAACTAGTACGACTGTTAGAACTTCCATTGTAACCCTCTTCCTACACGCTGGTCTCCAGGGCATGGACGCAGGGGCTCGCATCCACAGTTGTTCAGGTGGGAGTCAGATGTAACAATCTGTGCTGCCTAACTTCTGGGAGACAAGGGTACCGCTCTCCAGTAGATTCTGAAGCTTTCCTCATTTGATGCGGTTGCACTGTGTGTGTTTGGGGAGTGCAGAGCTCACTGACAAGTTTCTCCGAGGAAATCTTCATCACCCACATTCTTATATGTAAAGGAGTGGTGATGAGGGTGCTGGGTCAAGCTCCACCTTTGTATGTGTCAGGGGCTCATATAGCAAAGGTCCCAGTGTCTTACCTCTGACTTCATAATCTCCACCCCAACTGGTTTGGCCCTAATTATATTCAGTTTGGGGGCCCCTGCAAAAATTCTAAGAAAACAGGAACATCAATTTAGCATTCTGTTGTAATCATTCTTATGGAGCTTATAAGATTAAAATTACTATTTACGGGGATAGAATGGAAAGCCCTCCGTTTTTGGGTCTACGGCAGTCACCATTTTGTGGCCAGAGCACAGGTGTTGACCTGTACTTCAGTGCATCAGACGGGGACAGGAGCAGAGGGCACAGACACCACACCGTGGGAAGTGGAAGGCTGCAGAATTTCTTGGTGAATTTAAGACCTTTTCATATTTTTAGCTTTTTATGAAAAACATGATAAAAGCTTTTATATTTTATTGTTCATTTATTTATTTTTGAGACAGTCTCACACTACCCTGGGTACAGTGCCATGGCACTACAGCTCACAGCAACCTAAAACTCTTAGGCTCAAGTGATCCTCTTGCCCCAGCCTCCCCAGTAGCTGAGACTACAAGGGCCTGCCATAACACCCGGCTCTAATTTTTGTATCTTTAGTAGAGACGAGTTTCATTCCTGCTCAGGCTGGTCTCAAACTCCTAGTTCAAGCAACCCACTGGCCTCGGTCTCCCAAAGTATTAGGATTATAGGCGTGAACCAGCACACCTGGCCAGTAACCTTTTAAAAAAGGTATCTCTGAACCCTAGTTTTGCGTTTTCAAGATTGGTCTGGATATTCATTTGTGATTCATTGATTACACTAGGTATTGAAAGAAATGTTGATGTGGGAACAAAGGAAAATGACCTATTCTATTTCTTCTCCATAACACAGCTTCCAAATTTGTAATAAAGTATTTCAAAGTAATACTTGACTCTTTCTTTGTCTGCGAGAGGGATGCCATGCTCCACTGCCCCTGATTCACCATCTTCTTGTGTCTCAGAAATGCAGAGTTAGGTGACCCTGTAAATTAATGACCATTCTGTTCACATGTAAGATTAGATTGCCATCTGACCCTTGATCTGCTTTCTTTTTTTTTTTTTAAATGACAACTCCAAAAAGAGTTTATTTGAATTATAATTGAGAACTATATTTTCAGTAGATATGAGAAACCGTCAACATTTCTTCCTGAGTTTATGTACCCAGAATTACAGAACATACAAGCTGGAGAATCCTTGGGTTCAAGTCCATCAATGTAACTGTGAGAGGTGGAGTCACACCTTGCTCTTTCCCACGTCATCTCCAGGACCATGGACCATGGACTGTTTCTTTTTTTTTTAAGCAGGAACTCAACTTTATTGCATCAAGCAGCTGCTTATATAGAGTGTGGGGAAGGGGTGGGGAAAGAAGGTGGGGGATGAGGTGTGTGACAGGGTTGGGCCAATGGCATGGTACCATGTTGGCTGTATCTAGGTAGAGGCAGTTTCAGGCCGGGCCTTGCTGAGTCATTGCTACGCGGAAGTAGCTCGATGGATCTACTTCTAGTCAGGCTCAGGAAGTTGTACTAGGCCTCAGGCACATGGCAGGGCCCAACAATTCCCTCTTTTGTTTTTTGTGTGGCAGAAAAACATAGCCCCTGTCTTAGGTTGCCTGCTCTTGCAGTTTCAGTCTTACCCGTCATGGGGATACAAACATCAATGGTTTGGTCCCTGTCTTAGGTTGACTGAATGCAGAGTGATCTTACCCGTCTTTGGGTACAATGAATGTAATCCACTGTGCAGCCTCTCCATATCCTGTCTTAGGTTGTCCCAGCTTTGGGAATCTTACCCGTCATTGGTGCTATGGAGGGTGGTGAAGAATAATAGTTAGATTCTTGGTTAATGAGCCGGTAATATCAGACCTTGACCTGATTTGATTGCCTCTAACCATTTTTAAGGATACAGGGCCCAAAGGTGAAGGGTAAATAAGGGTAGCAGGAAAAGAAGGTAGGGTGAGAAACCATGTAGGCCCGTCCACAGGGGATTTTCTAAAATTTCTTTTCTTCTCTTTTCTAGATCTTCTTGGAGTGTTTTGATCTTCTATTGCATAATCTCAGATCTCTTGGCATAAAAGTAGTACTTCTCCTGCAAAAATAAACACATGCCTCCCTTTTTGGCAGTTAATAGGTCTAATTCCCTGCTTGTTGGGGCAAGTATTTAAAGTCTCTTGCCGAAACCCAAATGGCTTTTTTTTTTTCTTTTTTGTTAAATCATAGCTGTGTACATTAGTGCAATTGCCTGTACCCATTCTAACATGCACCATAGATGTGGCCCCACCCATTACCCTCCCTCCAACAAAACCTCCCCCATCCCTTCCCCTTCCTTCGCCTTTTCCCCATAGTCTGGTGCTATAGTTGGGTTATAGCCTTCATGTGAAAGCTATAATTTACCTTCATAGTAGAACTCAGTACACTGGATGCTTTTTCTTCCATTCCTGAGATACTTTGCTAAAAAGAATATGTTCCAGCTCCATCAAGTAAACATGAAAGAGGTAAAGTCTCCATCTTTCTTTAAGGCTGCATAGTATTCCATGGTGTACATGTACCACAATTTGCTAGTCCATTCGTGGGTCGATGGGCACTTGGGCTTCTTCCATGACTTAGCAATTATAAATTG
>CAUYPK010044942.1:0-14030 GCA_963574355.1 Loris lydekkerianus
CCTGTCTTCTTCGGAGAAGTTTCTCTTCATATCCCTTGCCCAGCCTGCGATGGGATCCCTTGTTCTTTTCTTGCTAATGCGTTTGAGTTCTCTGTGGATTCTGGTTATTAAATCTTTGTCAGAGATATAACCTGCAAATATCTTCTCCCATTCTGTGGGCTGTTTGCTTGCTTTACTTACTGTGTTCTTGGCTGTGCAGAAGCTTTTTAGTTTGATCAAGTCCCAGTAGTGTACTTTTGAAGCTGCTTCAATTGCCTGGGGGGTCCTCCTCATAAAATACCCAGACCGATTTCTTCAAGGGTTTTTCCTGCACTCGCCTCTAGTATTTTTATAGTTTCATGTCTTAAGTTTAGATCTTTTATCCAGTGAGAGTCTATCTTGGTTAATGGTGAAAGGTGTGGGTCCAGTTTTAGTCTTCTGCAGGTTGCCAGCCAGTTCACTCAGCACCAACATTTTTCTTACTAAAGCATCACAAGAATAGAGAAGTAAGATTCCAGTGTACTCAATTCTAATGTGAAGGCAGTAGATGAGCTAATACAAGTGGTGGGGTAGGTTAACGAAGGATCTGGGGGGAGGAAGGCGGGAGAAGCATGGGGCATTCCTGGTGTGTGGCACACCTCTTGGGGGAGGGACACAGTTACAAGAGGGACTTTACCTAACAGCCGCAATCAGTGTAACCTAGCTCTTTGTTCCCTCAATGAATCCCAAATAATAAAAAAATGAGTATTATGAAACAAATTCCACAATTGGGTTATTAGAATAGCTAATTGCACTTGGTTTAAAAAAAGAAAAAAAACTTCTGAAAGATTTAACAATATTATTTCAAAGAGGAAGAGATGAAAAGTAAGAATTCTTTGTGAATTTTCTATGCTGTGAAGCACCAAATATTAAGAATTATACATTTTAGTGTTGGGTTACAAAGTCAATGTAATTTTTGACTTTAGTATATATGTAGAAATTTAATATCTTTGCTTTAAAATGTATTTTATCACAATTATAGGGTATTGAGAAGTGCTATTATGTTCTGGGCTGAAAAATAATGATGTTCAAAGTGAAATCCAAGTACCTAACATTAGACTGTCATGGATTATGCTTTTAACTTTTCTGACAAATAGCATTTTCTGTGTCACTGCTTTTGAACAAATCTCTCCTCCATCTTCCTTCTCTCTTTTAATTCTCTTTCCTTTTTCTGTTATTTTTTCCTTCTTCCACATTTCCTTCTTTTTTTCCCAAGTGTGGAAAATCTTTCTCTTTCTGTCTAGCACACTGTATAAGCCTGCCTCAAGATATCTGACAGTTCTCTAGGACGACCTCTTCTTCACTTCTCCTCCTGTCCTGCCACACCTTTCTGACCTAATAACCATCACACCTACTCTCTTGTTTCTCCTTAGGAACTCCAATTTCTATGTAGGTGAATTTGAAAGATAAGAAAGAATAAAATATTTTGTGCTTACTCAGTGTGGCAGAAAGAATTGCCCCTCAAAATTCTAGAACAATAGCTTTCCACTCATTTCTGTCTTTTGTTTTCTTTTATGTATTTATTCTTTTTGACAAATGCAAAGATGTGCATTTGTTTTACTATCTTAATGTGAGGAATGCTAAAGGTTGCCAAAAGACACATTGAATATTTATCCAATTCAGTTAATTTATCATATACTCTATAATCTTATTGTATCTTTTCATCTTTACATAGATTTTCATTCTATATGCTTCAAAACCCAACAGGACTGATCATTACTCCCGGAGGGGAAAAGAAATACTTTTCTACTGTCCTAGACTCATGTCCCGAGGTCTTCAAACAAAAGACAGATTAAAAAGAGAAGTACAAAACTTGTATAATAACAAGTGTTACATGACACTGGAGCCTTAATGAAAAAAATAAAAGACAGAAAGCAAATAGTTAAAACCTACATGTTTTTACACTGGTTTGAAGAAGAATAGGTGATTGTGGAGAAATATATAGGACAAGGGAGTTATAATCTAATGATAATAAATTGGAGAAAACTTAGCAAGTCTTCTTGTTCAGATTCTTTCCTGTATCCCTGTGTCTTCAGAGATAAGGATATTTCTTTCCTCTGGGTTTAGAGAGGTCATTTCAATATGAGAGTCTTATGATCTCCTTTAGAGGAAGGCTAGAAAATCCTTCTTAGGTTTTATGACCTGCCTCAGGAAAGAAGGGTGTGGGGGGAGGGGTAAAGTTAGAGAGACTCCCTGACTCTGCCATTTTTCAATATATTAAGGTGACATATATTGGGGGGTAGCGTGTCTGAACCCTTGCTACTCTGAGCTATAGGTCCACCTATTAGGTAGATACCATACATTAGTTGAAAACTAAAATTTTGCTAATGGGGTTAGAAGGTTTAACTACTTTCTGCCTTCAATTTACTAGCCTAGTTCTAAAGACTTCATTCTACTATACAGGCTCTATACAAAAATAAGGTTAAAGATAATAGTGATCATTTGAAATTAAAATTCTATCTAAAAGGCATGATGACAGGATAAGAAATGCAAAAGAATGAGGCAATGGCATTGAACTGCAAAATGTAATATTCTGCCCTAAATGTGAATATATCATAATTTATTTTTACAATGGAGTTTAGTAAGTATGTACATGTGGAGAAAACTTTAGCCAAGAAATTAGGTAATACAGAAAAAATAGCAATAAAGAAGTAGATAATAATGAAAGAAGACAGACATTTCTTCACATAGGCTTCTGATTTGAAAATGAGTAAAGGGTCTGAAGGAAGGGTGTAAATGCAGCAGCACGTTCCTAGGGAAATCTTTAAGTGTGCTATGCCAGGGCAAGAAGGGAGTCTACATGGTAGTTTAGGAAAATCCACTGGACCCATGTCCATTGGAACTCCCCAAGTCTGGGGTACAGTCTACCTGAGTTATTATACACTAAATTCAGTAATTATTCCTGATTGCTTCTCAGACTAAATTCTTTAGAAACATCTTTGCTTCTAAGGAAATAAGATGCACACCATCCATCTTAGAGGGAATTGAGGGAGTGATCTTAGTTACCTTTGAAGAAAAAGAAATGTTTTTATTAATGTAATTGCTGTGTATGATTATCTGTTATTATCATATTAATCACACTACTAATGAGTGTCGTATAGGAAACTTTACTTTGACTCATTAAGTGAATAACCCCTGTCAACCTCAGAGCTTCTCCAGAACATTCTTTCTTCTTCACTGTTAATATTTCACTGTGTAATTACAGCTCCCAATCCTTGTGCGGCTAATGACGGCAAAGGTCCCTGCTCTCACATGTGTCTGATCAATCATAACAGGAGCGCTGCTTGTGCGTGCCCCCACTTGATGAAGCTCTCCTCAGACAAGAAGACCTGCTATGGTAAATTTCTTACCGTTATTACCTAAAATCAGAACTGAATTCTCTCAATTATATTAGCATTCATATTTTACTGAAAGCAAAGCAGGAGAGGGTTTTAACATCTTTACAAACATTTTAGGTGGTATTACTTCCAGCCACTATTGATGGTTCCTCTGTATTAGGGGAGAATGACACATTGTTTAAATATATGATATGTTACACTTTACTATTTATTACCTTATTCATTTTTTTCTTACTACTTTCTTATTTGGTGTGTTAGCAGAATTTATCTCTGCAAAACAGGAAGATTTGTAAGTAAAAGTGCATTATCAAAAAATGATGATGTAGGGAACCTGCATAACAGAGAGATACTTAACAGCTTTAATCTCCTTCTGCCCTTCTTCTAAAGTCACTCTAGGATCATTTTGTAGGGGATTATCAATTTGAAATTCTTGAAGGGTGAAAAATGAAGTAAAATATATAACTTGGAAAGATTTTTTAAAAATGTAAACAGTACACTTGAACTAAAAATGTTAGAAGTTATGAATGAAAATCAGTTTTTAGATTAATAATTTTTTTTTGCAAAGCAATTACTTTATTTTAAGGGCAGAAAACTGAATGTTTTCACCCAAAATCAACTCAGGAATTTAGGTACATATAGCTTTAATTTCACACAGTAATACATATCTTAACAATAACAACCCCAAGACGGTGCCCACGGCTCAAAGGAGTAGGGCACTGGCCCCATATACCGGAGGTAGCGGGTTCAAACATAGCCCCGGCCAAAAAAAAAAAAAACTGCAAAAAAATAAAAATAAAAATAACAACTCCAAAGAGAACAGTGAGAGAATATCTGTTACTTCTATTTGTATGTTATCTGATATTTCACAAATGTAGTACAAGAAAGGTGCTTATGGAAGTAAAAATTATTCAGTGCCTCTCAATGTTAGTCACTACATATTTACCACAAAAGCATGCTATAATTAAAGCCTAATTTTAATATGGGGAAATTAAGAGGATTTTTTAAAGCAACATTTAATGTCATCTTTTTCAATGACTGTACGAGGAAAAGATTCCTTCAACAAGCTTTTGAAGCAATGCAATATTACTACAATTATGTGCAAAGAACAAATATGACTTTGACATTTGTCGAGTTCATGCAACATATTATAGCAACTTGGTTTGAAATTTAAGATCAAATTGACTACTGAGAATTTCTTGGCATTTCTAGCTAAATAAAAATGATGATTTGATTCTAACTTATTTTATATTTCTCTAAATATCTTAGTTTAGAATAAATAAATAAATCATTTCTGTATTAATGTTTCCATTCGATCTTGATTCTGATTTTCTGGGGCTACAATGTATTAAATCATCAACAAGTAATATTTTAGAATTTTTAAACTATGTTAAGTTTGTCAACTTTATAAAATAAAAACACTTAATTTCTGTTTCTTCTTTAGAAATGAAAAAATTTCTTCTTTATGCAAGGCATTCAGAAATCAGAGGAGTGGATATTGACAATCCATATTTTAACTTTATCACGGCATTTACTGTCCCTGATATTGACGATGTTACTGTGATAGACTTTGATGCATCTGAGGAACGTTTGTACTGGACGGATATTAAAACACAAACCATTAAACGGGCTTTTATTAATGGAACTGGCTTAGAAACTGTTATTTCAAGAGGTAAAAGATTTTCATATGCTACAACCTAGAAAGGGTTTGTTACTCAATTTTTCTCTTTTATATTCTTTCTCTATTATTCAACTCTCTATGCTGTTAACTGAAAGTAGAAATTGATTAGAAATTTAATAATATGCTACATCCTTACCATTGTAGAATGATATAATTAAATTGCACATAGCTGACTAGTAATTAGAAATTTACATTCATGATTTCTAAAAATTTCAGAATAGATCTTCTTAAAATTTGCAAATTTCTAAATAAACAGATTTAAAGTTATATTTTCAGAAAGATACTATGAGATGTTTCAAGGGACTGTTTTTCTTCTCTGACTTAAGCTTGACAACTTCCCTTTGCACATATTTTTATAGAACCAGAGTACACAAGTAAGACAGAACAACTGTTCCTATCTATTTCCTGACCCAGCAGGTTGAATCACAGGTTCTCAGTGAATCTGTTAAATTAGCCATTAAAAAAAAATAAATAAAAAAGAGTAACTTTTCCCAAAATAGAGATACCCATGTCAATGCATTAGTTGAACACTAAAATATGGTAGAATCTCCATAGCTGACTATCTCCCTACATTGACCATAAGCTGACCTAATTTTCATAGGCCAGACATGCACCATATATATGCAATGGAAATTCCTTATGTTGACCACCTCAGTTTGTCAACCAATTTGTTATTTTCCTTTGTGTGGTCAACTTACTATATTTACAGTATTTACTTCTACATTTTGCTGTATTTACTTATAACTTCTGCTGTGTTTAATAGTGAATTATACTAATATTTGCTTACATTTTGGCATACTGTGATTTTTGGGTCAGTTATTATTTTATTGAATGAGTCTTCATTGAGCACCTACTGTTTGCCATGACTGCAAAACCAAAGAAGATACAATTTCTCTTCAACTTTATGATCCCTTAACTTTGTAGAAGTATTTGGAGAGGGGTAGAGGAAAGAGTAATCATTAATCCATACCAAACACCTATTTCTTAAAGTACTGTATATTGAAAATTTTAAATCAAACCATATTTGCACAATGTTCACTCCCTATTGAAAGCAGCACAAAATGTAGTTTTGCATTCACTGCCTTTTTTAAAATGAGTTTCTCATGTATAGTATTAGAAAGCTAGCTTGAGTACCACTAGTGGTAGAACTGAGACTATATGATTACTGAAGTACTCTTGTATTTTGGCTAGCTTTTAACAATCTCAGATTAGTAAGTACTGTTAAAGCAATTTATTGAATGAATTGGCTGTAAGTTTATTCAAACATTTACTTCACATTTGTCAAATGAGAACAGTTTTTCTAAAAAAGCTTATGCAAAAATTTATTCTTTTTGTAGGATATTTTACATGAGCCAGTGTGTGTATGTGGGGTGGTGATGGTTGGATAATCTTAATTAGACTGGATTACAAACAAAAATGCCTGATTAAATGTTATAACTCTTGAAAGATCAGGTCAGGAATATTCAGTGGCTTCCAAGATTGACAATCAGGTAGTTTTTCTTTATGAAATTTATCAAAGTCTATACTTAAGCATGAATATTTAATACTTTCAAAAGTCTCTGTGAATGATACAGAGTAAAAGATATTTATCTTTTAAAAAATGGGGAGATAATTTTCTATCTTTAATTTGAACTGGTATGCATATTAGTAATTTGGTAAATTTATCTTTGAGAAAATCACAAATATTTATTTCTATTTAGCAGACTCTATCATTATTAACCAAAAATTGAACAATAATATTTTCTCACTAGTAATTGACAATAATGATTAGTTTGCAATGAGAATTTAAGTATTTTAAGGAAGGTAGGGCCACATGATTAGTTTTGCCTTTGGAAAAGGATTCTTTACTATAAATATTCTGGGGTGGGAGGGTAGATGATCAGTGTACTCTGGGAGACGGGGTAGTTTGCTGCTATAGAAGCTCTAGAAAGAGTATAAATGAGACGAGAGTGGGAAAAACTGAGATGGAGGAATATGGACAAATTATAGAAGATGAAAGAGTAAAAATATAACAGTAATTAAGAATTAACTGGACGTGAGAGATGAGGAATAGACCTTGTAAAGGATAATTTCTCCATTTTCTGGCTTACCTTACAAGTTGAATGATGTTGTCTTTTCATTCTTCCAGAGTAGAACATTGTTGGGGTCAATATATCTTTCCACTAATAGAAAAATGTAGGATATAAATGTCTTAACGCAATAACTAAGAAAATGCCAGGAAGGCTATGTTAACCAGTGTGATGAAAATGTGAAAACTGTTTATAAAACCAGTGTATGGTGCCCCATGATCGCATTAATGTACATAGCTATGATTTAATAATAAAAAAAGAAAGAAAGAAAAATAAAGCCATAAAAAAAAAAGAAAAACTAGGGTAAACTTTTGACAGTTTAGGTTCTGAATTCATCAGTGGATCTCACATCCCACCAGTAATTGCACTTTATTTTACCCTTTCATCATTTAGATATTCTTGAGACCTTTTCTGACTTCTTACATGCTTGACATCTACATTTTCTCTCTATACTGGAATTTTTCTTGAGAGATTTTAATTTCGTACTTTCCTTAGTCTAAATCTAATATGAAACCAGTTCCAGAAATTGGACCCCAAATATATCTATTATTCCATGTGTCTCCTTTTATTTTCTTCCCAAGCCTACCATTTTCTGAGGAAAACATGTAAGCTCTTTAGTCCAAGCTTTCATGAAGACACCTAGAAATAGCTTCCATATTAGAAGCACTAATAGTCTCCATGTTGCCCACATGAGTAGGTATAATTCATTATAAAGATAAAGACTGAAACATAAAATACTAAACTAAATACTAAAACATGGCTTTAGGCACATTCACTGTATAATTTAGCAACTGCACACACATATACACACACATACTATTATCTCTAGCAAAGAGCAAAGGTAGTTTGTTCCTAAGAAAAAAGCAACTGTCACAGTGTGTAGCAAAACAAGTTCTTGGTAGTGGATTACATCTTCACTCTCTGAGGGCAGTTAATTCTTCTACTGGAGTCACTGCTTTGTCCAAATATTTTTCAGTTATTTTTATGAAGAGATGAGTAATATTAGCTGTCATTAAGTAGTGCTACCATTATCTCCTTTAATCTGTGCAAACCTATTGTGAAAAATTATTTTCATGCTGCAGATGAGAATACTTAAGAACAAAGAAGCTAAAATTCTCAAAGCCAAAGTGAGGAGATGATAGTGACAAATTCACACTCAGAATTTTATCTTCAGAGTTTCCATCATCTTTTATTACCTGCAGTAAGAAGGTTTACCCCAAGTTGCTATTGATTAATTGCATCAACCCTGCAAACCTGCGCAGCATTGTCCATTTAAGGTAGTTCCACAAGCTCAATTGCCCCTCCTAAGTATTCATGTGTTGTCTAGAATTTTACTTTATTGCATAATAGATTAGCTAAAAAAAAAACCTGTGAAGTACAGCTTTCAGTTAACTTAGTTAGAAAAAAAAACCAAACATAAATATACCTTTAAATCCACAGTATAAGCTAGTATCCGAGTGAATTATACAAAGCTCACTAAGAAAGTTTTGACACAGACTATTTCATTTCCAAGAAATGTTGATATTGTCCTTTCTGATTCACCCAACCAAGTTTCAACTTGCTCAGATTATCCATGCTGCTGAGAGGACTTTGTTTTCATCCATGCAGATTTTATGTTTCTTGATTTTTGTGTATCTCAAAACTGTCACAATGACCCATGTATGTGTTATTCCACCTCCTTGTCAATGATTTGATTGTTTATTCTGAAATACAAGCAAAAAATTTCAGAGACATGTTGGTAGCTTTGTAAGCTTCCATGCTGTCAATGAAATTTCCTTTTTTACCAGAAAACATTATTCATGTGCCTGATAATTTAAGGAAAGGTAAAAATTGTTCATCTTTAAAAAGTTAATGACATTAGGCAAATACAATTGCTTGAGTAAAGTATCCTGTTCGTAGTAGAGTAATTTACTAATTGAATGAACTGTGTTGTTAAGTTAGGCAGAAAGCTACAATGAATAAAAGAAAGAATATAAATTAGAAGTATCGCTATTTATTCTTTAAAGAATACTGTTATGTGGTAAGAAATAATCATAAAGTCATAAGCTTTACTTTGTAACTATAGGTTAGAGACCATTTTAAACTCAGATCTTTTGATCACTTTAACTGCTATATAAAATGCAATTATTTATTTATTTATTTATTTATTTATTTATTTTTGAGACAGAGTCTCGATATGTTACCCTCAGCAAAGATCTATGGCATCACAGCTCACAGCAACCTCAAACTCTTGGGCGTAAGTGATTCTCTTGCCTCAGCCTCCCAAGTAGCTGGGACTACAAGCACCCGCAACAATGTCTGGCTATTTTTTTGTTGTTGTTGCAGTTGTCATTGTTTACCTGGCCTGGGCTGTATTCGAACCTGCCAGCCTTGGTGTATGTGGTTGACTCCTTAACCACTGTGCTACGGGTGCCAAACCTAAAATGCAATTCTTAATAAAGTCAATATAATTGACCCTATTTGGGAGTAGATTTCTATTCATTTTGAAATCCTATCCATTGCCAGCAATTATTTTTTTCAATGAATATTGAAGATTTATTCCCTCTATTTTGCAAGAGATGGTATTTAATTGTACACAGTAATAAAAATGCTTAGAAAATAAAAAAAGTTCTGAAAATTCATCCAGAGATGAAAACAGATCAGTAATAACAGTGAAATCTAGATTTTGGAAACAGACTTTGAATTAAAGTACAAAGTTTAGCTGGGAAACATCTGTTGTTTTGTCATTTTTTAATGGAAATTAAAATTTTCATTTTCACCCAGCAGGCCTTCTGGTGGAAGAATATAAACATATGTAATTAAAAAAAAAAAAAAAGGAGGACAGAAAATAAAAAGCAGGAACTATTTTTACAAATGCCATCCTGTTAAGAACTATGTACCTATAATACAAATTACTAAATGAGCCGTGCTTTCTATGTTTATCCCTTATCTTTTAGTTAGAAAGAGAAATATGCCTTTATTTTTTCCAAGGGTTTTAAAAAAATTCTTGGTTCTATGTCTGGAACATTGGAATGTGGGGGTGGCAATTATTCAAAGATAAATAACTTAAGTTCAAGCTTCAAGGAGCTTCATATTTGATGGGAAAAAAGTGAGATGTGAACAACTAATTAAAATACAAAGCTAAATGAAATAAGCAGTTTAACAATGATGCAAGCCTTTTCTCAGAAAATGAGAACAAGAAATACTGCATTCCTATGTGAGATTATCAAAAGTGCTCACTGAGGAGGTGATAGCCAAACTAGGCCTTGGGAGAAAATATAATAAGTCCAGGTTGAGGAATCAGTAGGCGCAAAGGATTCAATACTTCAAACATAAAGAGCAGCAAGTAGTGAGGGGTAGCAGGACCTTGTAGAAAATTAAACTAGAAGGTTAATAAGAGGGCAGATCACAAACGACCTTATACCAAGACATGAGGAGCTGTTTTTGCATGTTTTTCCTCTAGACACTGAAGAAACACCTGAAGACTTTTAAGGACAGGTGATTCGAATTCTTTGGAGACAAATCAGGTGGAAATTTGAAGACAGACTGGAAAGTGAGAAATCATAGGCAAGGGCAAATTTTGAAATGCAAGTGTTCTAAATCTGAAACAAAAACTAGACTAAAATTAAGAGAGCTATAAAGATACTCAAGGCATTGTAGGCATAGAAATAACTGACCCTGACAAAAGAGAGGTAAAGATGGCCACATAATTGGAAAAGTTTTGGTGATATCAAAAGAGATTTTCCTTTATCAATATACAGTGACTCTTCTATAAGTTGGAATAAGTTATAGGTTTAGGATACTAAGAGGTATGGAGACAGTGAAAAAGCTATAATTCTTTTTGTCTAGAAAAAACAGATTTGTTTAATACACATATGTTAAAACTGACAAAACCGACATAACAATAAACACTATTATTTCTCAGAATCGGGAAGGGGTAAAATTAGTTAGGGTGAGCAGAGAAGGCTCCTAAAGTATCTGTAATGTTCTATTTCTTAGCTGGATCTTAGGTTCATGAATGTTCATTAATGTGTATACCATGTGTCATATAGTAACATACACACATACATATAACTTTTATTTTTAGATGCTCTCATAATTGCTACAAATGGGATATTTAATATTTGTAAAATTTCCCTTGATAAAATATTTTTAAAATATTACCAGCTTGCTTTTTAAATTTTGCTCCTAAGACAGAAAAATAATTGCCCAGAAACCCACTTCAAATGCGTTGTGACAGACTATAATCATATTTGCTCTAAGAGAAAATATAAAAAAGTTGGGATCCCCTCTTCCATTAAAGTCATGTCTGGTTGCAGGTAAAAGTCTGTACTCATCCCTAAGACACTGGTATCAAGAATTCACTTTGTAGAAAAAAAGAAAGAAAAGTAATAAATCTCACAAGCAGAGAATGAACAAGTCCTGGTTCATTGAGATTTATCTGTATGCTAACCATTTTATGTGCTTCTTACCCCATCCCCTTTCGCCTAAGGCCTTCTTTCTGTGATCATTTTTCTTCTAACTTCTATCCTTTATTGGTCCTTTAGTTTTGTGAGACTCTTTCAGTGATTATCCGAGATGTTACCCGAAAATGTATTTATTTAAGATTTGTATTGGATAAATATGTTTAGATTGTTGTAATATAAACATAAAATTAACCAATTTAACCATTTTTAGTGTATAGTTCACTACTGTTAGGTACGTGCAAATTTTACTACCATCTCCAGAACTCTTTTCATCTTATAAAACTGAAACTATTTTTTTTAACTTCTATTAGATTTAAGAAGTATAAGTGCAGTTTTGTTACACAGATACTATATTACCCAGTGGCGAAATCTGGGCTTTTAATGTGGGCATTTCCCAAATTGTGTATATTGTACCGAATAAGTAATTATTAATTTCTCACCACTCCCCCTTTCCTATTTGACTCTCCAATGTCTATTATTAGAATCTCTATGACCATGCATATACATAATTTAGTTCCCACTTATAAGTGAGGACATGTGTTATTTGATTTTCCATTCCTTAGTTACTTCGCATAGGATAATGGCCTCCCACTCTATGTTGCTGCAAATGGTATTGTTTCATTTTTTTTTTTTAAGGTTGAGTGGTATTCCATAGTGTGTATATATATTATGCATATATATAATATATACATACTGTGTGTATATATATTAAATATATATAACATATATAACATATGTATGTATATTATATATTATATATTCAGATATAATATATGTATAATATATATACACACATGCATGGGTATGTATGTATATATATGTGCGTGTGTGTGTGTGTGTATAATGTACATACCTCATTTTCCTTTTCTAATCATTAGTGGGCACTTACATTGAATCTGTATCTTTGCTGTTTGAATTGTGTTGTGTTGAATATATGAATGCTGCTATATTTTTGATATAATAATCTTTTCCTTTGAGTAGATTGCCAGTATGGCATTGCTAGATCTAACAGTAACTCTCTTTTTAATTTTGTAAGTAAATTTCATACTGTTTCTACAGTAATTGCACCATTTCACATTCCCCAAAACAGTGCACAGACCTCCAATTTCTCAACATCCTTGAAAACATTTTTAGTTTATATTTTTGGATAGTAGCAGTCTTAACAGATGTGAGGTAGCATATCCCTGTGGTTTTGATTTGCATTTCCCTAATGACTGGGGATGTGGTGCATCTTTTCTTGTCAGTGTAGCCCATTTCTATATTTTCTTTGGAGAAATGACTATTTCTTCACCCAGATCTTAATCAATTTTATTTGTATGTATGTTTTGGATGGTTTGTAGAGTGAAAAATATTTTTGTTGCATATAAAATTACAAACTGAGAATTATATCAACACTCCACAGAGATTATCCCACTATATTTGGCTTCTCTTATTTCTATTGAGGATCCCCAAATCTGTCTGTCATTTTTTGTTTGGTGATGTGTCTTTACTTTCTAGGTGCTTATAGCATTTTTTCTTTGTTCTCATTACAATAATTTTATTTTGCTACCCAGTCTATTTTGTCTCTCATTGGGTCTTGTCTTTTGTCCAGGGATAGAAAAATCACTAACCTAGGATTATTCTTATTTAGCTCTTCTACTCTTTGTGAGTTTAAAAATTAAACTCTCTTACGCTGAATACTAATAATCCATGAATCTCTAGAAAGATTCACAGTGGAAGTTTTGTTTTCTACGGTTGCACCAGCTTCTGCATTCCCATTTGCCTTCCTTTATAGTTTTGGCTGAGTGTATGTTAGCACATTCAGATTTTCCCATCTATCTTAGGATCTCAACAATGCATTCGAGTGATGCATTTATCATGCAACAGGGAATTCTGTAGTAATAAAGAACTGTTCAGAATATACTCTTTAATCTGCCTTATTGCAAGAAGTGACAGTCTCCAGGACAAAAACATTAACCTTTCTGAGAAACTTGCTCAGAGGTCTTGGTCTGATTTACTGGAAAATAAGAGTTAAGAGTCCAAATTTATTATCTTGATATTTTCATCAAGGAGGAGAGAAAAATATCATTAAATATACAGCTATTTTATCCCCTCCCCATATCTTTATGGGGAATTTATGCAGGCATTTTAGAATGACCAGCTGCAGATATTAGTGACAGACAAAAACACACATTTATTTATTTATTTATTTATTTTTATTAAATCATAGCTGTGTACATTAGTGCAATCCAGGAGTACAATATGCTAGTTTCATATGCAATCTGAAATATTTTCATCAAATTGTTTATTATAACCTTCATTGCATTCTTAGTTTTTTCTTTCTTTTTTTTTTTTTTAATTGAATCATAGCTGTGTACATTAATGTGATCATGGGGCACCATACACTGGTTTTATAGACCATTTGACATATTTTCATCACACTGGTTAACATAGCCTTCCTGGCATTTTCTTAGTTATTGTGTTAAGACATTTATATTCTACA
>CAUYPK010044943.1:0-19200 GCA_963574355.1 Loris lydekkerianus
GTGACAGGGTCGGGCCAGTGGCATGGTACCACATTGGCTGTATCCAGGTAGAGGCAGTTTCAGGCCGGGCCTTGCTGAGTCGTTGCTACGCGGAAGTAGCTCGATGGATCTGCTTCTAGTCAGGCTCGGGAAGTTGCACTAGGCCTCAGGCACATGGCAGGGCCCGACTGAACTCATTTCTTTTCTTTCCTTTTTTCTTTTTCTTTTTCTTTCTTCCTTCCTTCCTTTATTCCTTCCTTCCTTCCTTCCTTTCTTTCTTTCTTTCTTTCTTTCTTTCTTTCTTTCTTTCTTTCTTTCTTTCTTTTTTCTTTTTTCTTTTTTTTTTTTTTGCAACAGAGTCTCAAGCTGTTGCCCTGGGTAGAGTGCTATGGCGTCACAGCTCACAGCAACCTCAAACTCTTAGGATCAAGTGACCCTCTTGCCTCAGTTTTTCTATTTTTAGTAGAGACAAGGTCTCGATTTTGCTCAGGATGGTCTTGAACTCATGAGCTCAAGCTATCCACCGCGTTGCCCAAACCAATCTTATTTAAACTCTTTGGACAAAGAATCAAGTATGGCCTGCAGAATGAAGAAACTTATCAGGTCACCCCTGCCCTGTATTAGCAAAGATGGAATGAAGAAACCACAAAAAGAAAAAAAGAAAATATCCTCCCCTGCAAAATCAGGTCCCTTAAATCACACAGTGTCCAGTAGATTCATTGTCAAATGAGAAAAGAAATGTCAAAATGTGCTCTCTCCCCCCAAATCCCCAATCATCACTTCTTGGAACTAGGTTCAAGGCAGATAAGCTTACCTGAATTACCACAGAAAATAAATTAAAGCCCAAGTCTTGAAGCCATTTAGAGTCATTCTTCAAACTATTTGGTATTCTTTTTCTTTCTTCTATCTTCTTTTTGATTTGGATGCTCGTCAGTGTTCTTCTAGCGTAGATGATAGTCATAATAGTAAGGTAGCAATTTGAGCATTACAATGTACCAGGCACTCTTTCAAGGGTTGTACTTATAGAATGTCAGTTAATTCAGAAAATAACCTTTTGAGCCAGATAATATGATTGCTATTTTATGAGTTATAACCTGAAGCTCAGAGAGCTTGAATGACTTCATCCTGATCACACACTCCCTGATGTTTCTCACATATTCCCAATTCCTCTGTTTTCACTTCCAAATTCCCAATAATGCCAATAATTGAAATATAACAAAACAGAGGATTAATGGGAAACCATGCACTCAGAATACCTTAGAAATCCAAAGAAAACAGAAAGAATATTTTGTTAAAAAAAAAATCACAATTTACCTATTTATTTCTATACTTCAGACTCCATTTCACTGGATCTGAACCTCATTTCATGTGGCTCTTGCTGGAGTAAAAAGCAGAGAATTGGCATTGCAGATTAGTCAAGATGATAGCTCCCTATGGACGTGAAAGCCTCCTTTATTGGAAGAAATAAAAGGAAAACGACCTCAAATCACAACCCTAGAATTATAACCTTATTCAAAGCTATAAAGCAGTACCAGTTATCTGTTAAATTCACACATACTTAAAATTTCAATAATGAGTGTTTTGTGAATATTAACTTCAAAAAATAATCAGACTTGTATATAATGAATACCTTTTCCTAAAACATACAAAAAGAAAAAGAAAATAATACTTTTTTTTTTTTTTTTTTTTCCAGTAGATTAGAGATTTATTCCTATCAGGACTTTCCAGAATGTTCCTGATGTAAAACAGCTCATCCTATTGTCAGAACTCATAGCATTTTTTATATACGTTATATATATACTGTACATATAATATGGTCACTAATAGCTTTAGAAATTGAAGATTTTTTTTTTTAATCTATGAACACAAAACATCCCTATCAAGACAAAGGGGACACTATTATCACCTTCATTTTGATGTAAAAGTCACAAAGGGAAGGAAGAAAAATGGTCCACTGAGGTCACCTGTCAGAGTAAGTGAAGGAAGGGAAGGGACCCAGACTTGCAGTGGCCTCCCATGTTTTTTCCACCAGAGAATGCCCTGCACACAAGTGGAACATTGTTTGTAATAAAGCAAGATATTGATTTTGGGTTGTGGAACTGATATTATTGCTTTATCCTCACATTGCGCATAAAAATGATCAAAACCATCCCTGAGGATGCTTCTTGGTTTCTGCCCCCTCCCCCCCCTTGGTCTCCAGGGCAACATAACCACACACCAGACTCAGAAGAATCAAGGGGGTCTGCCGGCCATCATTACCCAGAAAGCTTTAAAACACTTGCACACAAAAATATTCAAATTCTGTTTTTGCATAGTACAAGAGTTTGATTATAAAAGGTGCATCATAGAACTGAACTTTGGTATGAAATGCCGTTCTTTTTATTCCTACATTAAAACAGTAAGAGGGAAGTGTGAGAGCATAGACACTGATCCAGAAAAGGTCAGAGCACTCCTGGCTGGGGTGGGGGAGACATAGAGACCCGTAAATGAGCCCCCTAAGCTGGCAGGTACTTCCCCCACCAAGGGCAGGCCTCATTACCAGAGGGAGGTTGCAGTGAAGCCAAGCAAAGTGGGTATTCCCTTTATTCTGGGTATCTACCAGTCCAAAACCAGGATGGAGAGTGGACATATTCAGGACCCAAACGTAGACAAGACTCTAAAAGTTAAAATGAATGAATTTGAAAAATTTAACAGCAGATAAGTTATAATATAGTTGTCATTCATGTTGCCTTTGAGAAAAATGAGCATTAAAAGGCAGTTTATTAACCCTGCCTATTTAACTATCTTGTATCATATCTTTCTTTTTCTTATGATTAAATGTTTTACAAATATAATTGTGTGTGTGTGTGTGTGTGTGTATGTTTAATTACAAAGCCACAGACCTGTGAAATTTATACTTGGAAAACTTACCTTCAACAAGGGCCTGAAAAGGCTTTGAGTTGGACCCACAAAACTAAAACATCACTCTATTTGGGTAAGAGCAAGAAGGTGAATATGGCTTCACGGGACAGAACAGTGTTGAAACCTGGACCACGCACAGAAAACTGAGACCTACCACGGGACGACATAAATTCAGAGTGTCTCCTATCTTTGCATTGCATGTCTTTACTTCTATTGGAATTCAAAATAGAGTCTGCTTCTGTGCCGTTGTCTCTGAGCTGAGTACAATGTGTCAATATTACTAGTAATCGGAACTACGGATGTCCTGTGCACAAGACAGAAGAATATAAAAACATGCAAATTTCCTCTCTGATTCTTCAGCTGTGATTTCATTCCTGCCAGAGAAAATATACGGTTGCACCAGAACAGTTTCTCCTAGAGAATGTATGATAACTGTTCACACGGTGTTTGCCTAAGCCTGCTGGTATTTTCCTCCATATCAAAAACATATAGGTTGTCTTTGGGGCTTCCTTCCTTCCTTCCTCCCTCCCTCCCTCCCCTCCCTCCCTCCTTTTTTCCTGCTTTCTCTTTTGTCCTCCCTCCTTCCTTTCTTCCTTCCTTACCTTTTTCCTTTTTAAATAGATGATGCTTTATGTTTAAGCAAGTCTGATACTCTCAGACATTCCATACGAAGGAGCCCAAAGTCTCAAGCACAAAATCGTGAGCTGATTTATGTGAAAGAGAGAGAGAGAGAATAGAGTTTGCTTTGCAGGGCCAGAACCATACCCCTAACGGGACTGTCCCTAAGCAGAGCACACTTAGCTGGCCCATCCTGCTCAAGGCCACGTTGGGGCAAAGTCCAAGCTGCCACCTCCCAACTGTTCCACAGGCAGCTGCTGAAATAAACAGTCCTACATCTCCAGGCTCCTTGAAAGGGAAGATTGTATTTCATTCCATTGTACTTTATGGACGCTTATTAACCCAGCTGAATTTAGAGCAGGAGATTGCACTCGATATCTATTGATTAGCAGTCAGTAGAGCAGTAATCCCCCTGCTCTGATCAATGCAGTTGGCTAGGTGGCCCCACCCCCTGCAGAGCCCTCCCAGGGCCTTGCTGTGAATGTTGGATGGGCAGAGGCAGAGGGGAGGGGAGCGGCCCTGCTCCGAGCTCCCAGTTTCAGGAAGTTCCTGGGGAGGGCCCTGCTTTTGTGGCAGCCTCTGCCAGTTCAGAGCCATGTTCAAAACCCTCACAAATGAGATGTCACATGAGACCCGGCCCATTGTCCCTGACTACAAACCATACTGACCCTCTGGCCAGGTAGAAACTGAGGCAGCAACTTCTGAGGTCTTAAATCTTTCCGATATTTGTAACATGAGAAGGCATTCCATCAATTTAATTTCCTTGTTGAACAGGCTTTCATACACTGCTATGTTTAATATTAAAGTGGTTACCTTAGGCGTGTTCCTATTGCCTACACACTTTTCATTAACAGCATAATTGTCACCTTACCCTTTCCTGTGTCTTGTTTATATTAATCTATTTTTTCCCTTTTAATTTCCCTAAAACAATTAAATGTACTGATATATTTAAAAAATCCATCTGAGAACTTATGATTTGCTTTTTAAACAGTCTTACCATATCACCCTCGGGAGAGTGCCCTGGTTTCATACCTCACAGCATCGTCAAACTCTTAGGCTTAAGCCATTCTCTTGCCTCAGCTTCCCAAGTAGCTGGGACTACAGAACCTCACCACAATGCCTGGCTATTTTTTTTGTTGCAGTTGTCATTGTTGCTTAGCAGACCTGGGCGGGGTTTGAACCCACCACTGTCGGTGCATGTGGCCGGCACTGTAGCCACTGTGTTACGGGTGATGAGCCAGAACTCATAAGTTTTAATGAAATATTAAAAAGGCATTTTTAAAGTACAATTTAGGTCATGTACAATTATGGAGCTATAATGTTAGAAATGAAAACAAATACAGAAGTACTGCATCTCTGTGCCAGTGTTGAGGATCCAGGATTGATGCAGGCTTGGTTTTTTTGGAGGCAAAGATTTGCATTTCCACTCATTTCCATGGCCCCCTAGTAACTGTCCTACACAAGGGGCCCTCTCTCCTCTCCATACGGAGGTGCACTCAGACTAAGCTTCCAAAAGACAACAGGAGGCCTCCTAACCCCGTTACTAGGATCACGTGTCTTCAGATGGCCTTACACCTGCTGTGGAAGAAGTGGCTTGGGTCATCCCTTCCCCCACCGCACTCCGAGGCTGTCCCACCACACACGTGCTCCTCTTTACGACTCATGAGCTTCAAAATAACTTCTTTTATGCATTTATTGCCAAATCTTGGCTACATAAGATGAATTAAACTGAGTGCTGATACACACGCACCACATACACATATATACATGTAAGCTACACACAGTCCACACGTATGGATGCACACGACGTACCACAAATACATGGACATACACATGCCATGCACACCACACACATACACAGAATTGCTTGCTATAGTAAAATATTACCACACATGAAAATATTTTTTTATATAAAAGAAAATTATTAAAACACATTAAAAGACTGTAAGCTTTGTTTCTCGACACATGTGAAAGTTTAGTGTGTATGCGCGATATTTTTTAATTTAAGAGAGGAAGCTCAGCTCTCCAGGCACCATGTGGATTTTCAACAAGGAAGTCTCAGATCTTCCCAGGAAACTGGCCGAGTGTATACACTCAGAATTAAAATGGACCAAAAATGGAGATTAGCTTATTTCTGTTTAAACGTAAATATTTTTACTTAATAGAAGTAAAATGTGTGTTCTACCTTTCTGCCCATATACACCATATATATAAATTAATTTGCATAGGAGCAGATTTTGTTCAGAAAATGCTTGGGTTATGTGCACTTTCAAGTGATGAAGCTTTTGAAGGTCAGTTTATGCATCTTGCCCGGGAAGGGGCAGGGAGGCAGTAAAACTCGGGACACTCTTGCCGTCCATCTGAGACTGGTTCAATTCCAGGTCCAATTTGTCATTTCTAGGATGATTCTAACCAGAGTCTTCTTAGTTTTTAAAAAAGCAGGAAGCAATCTAGCTTTCCTGGGGTCCAGATAGGGATATTATACTTGCAGATAGAATCTTAGAGCTGCTGGTGTTGGAACAAAAGCCATTCTCGCTCTGGGCCCATCCTTCCCTCCCTCCCTCTCTTCCTCCTCCTCTCTGTTCCTTTCCTTTCTTTCTTCTTTCCTAGTAAATAGAATGCACTAGTCATGTTATCTGAATGAATACATGATGCTATCGATTTATTTATTTATCTCACAAACATAAATTACTACTTACTTTCAGCCAGATTTGGTGCACTCATGATTTCCTGGAGGATGCAGGCAAGGCACACGGTCATCCTTCACTCCCCACCTGAGATAGATCATTTCTTAGTGTCGCCTGTCTCGCTACAATAAAGTTATTTCTCAGTAATAATCAGTTATAATCACTACTTTTTATCTGTTCATTAGTTTTGTATCAATTAGAAATAATCCAGCTCCTTGGGAAGCTGAGGCAAGAGAATCGCTTAAGCCTAGGAGTTAGAGGTTGCCGTGGTGTCACGGCACTCCACTGAGGGCAACATAGTGAGACTCTGTCTCAAAGAAAAACAAACAAACAAACAAAAGGAATGACAGGGGGAACCCAGGGATCATGCACTTCATCTTCATGAAATAAAAATTGCGTCTGCTGTAAATGGCTTAACTTTGTTGGTTTATGTGGGTATTATTTATTTGTCTATTTATTTATTTTTAGTGCTGGTCTGAAAGCCTCTTATGCTGTGTAAATGAGTTCTTAAGTTCTCCTTCTGAGATTTTTATCTGTAGGAAGGTTTGAGTACCACTGTGTGTCAGGTTCTGAGCCGGGAGATTTCATATGGCATTGCATGTAATTATCATAACGATCCTTTAAAATGGGCATTTTGAATATCCTCTCCCCCCATGTCTAGCCCATTAAGAAAACCAGAATGCAAAGAAGTAAGTCACGTGTACGAGGTTTCTATATCTAACTGGTAAAAATTAGAGATGGAAATTAAACTCTGGTCTTTGGGGGCCAAAATCTGTCTATCATCTCACAGTTCTGCAGTCAGCTGCCTCAGACTGCAGCTCATACTACCCACGGTCATCAATTATCTTCCAACCCTGGGCACCAAAACTACACCCCTACCCCGACCCCCATAGACTCCTTCCAAAGATGCCACTGCTGATGGTTCACAGTGGAAGTTCCAAGCTCCTAGCAGCCCAGCTGCAGGCTGGCAGGGGACCCACAGGGTACCTGGATGTGACAGGCTTTGCCCGCAGGACTACAGGACTTAGTTAAACCAACCCAATGGGGACAGGACTTACTGCAACAGGTACTGGAGAACACAGAGAGATTCCCCAATTCACAGCAAAAAAAATGAAAGATGTCACCAGGAAAGAAAATTCAGAGACAGCAGGAAATTCCCAGGCTGTATAAAATCTGAAAACTTCTCAGTTCCTAAACCCACAAACAGAAAATTCCCCCCCCTTGCTTTATATACTTACAGTTTTTTCAAAAGTTAAGAAAATAACGAGTTATGGCAACCTAACGTTGTTATATACCTTGTACAAAGTGTTTACTTAATAATAGCTGTTAATTAGTTTTTAAATTATAAGACATTTGTTGTAAAAAATCAGTCATGGAATCATTTGTTGGCGTTATCACAGCCTTAAGTCTGTGGGTTAAAGTTACAATTGAAAAGCACAGCGTTTGAGATGTGAAAACCCTAAACTTAGGTATTATCTCTACATGTTCCTTCCGTGCAGCTCACGTAAGAAAATACCCCTACATTTTCTGAACTTCAGTGCCTCATCTAAAAAGGATATCAGACAGGTGAGCATAAAATTCATGTGCAATTCAAAACGGACTATCTTAGAATAGTCTATTATTTAGAATAGACTATTTTAAATTGCACACAAACTTTATGACCACCCTGTATATTTTCTGTCTAATGCAACTGAAAAAAGTCTTGTGTAAAATATATGTGAAAGTTCTTTATAAACCCTAAAGTGCATTAAAAGTTTACTTAATCATTTTAAAAACAAATTTAAAATAATACAGAACAAAATGGGTGAAATGGTATAGCCTAGGGAAGCAGAGACACTTCCTTGATCAAGAAACTTTGAAATAAAATATGAAGGATAGGCCTGTAAGCAAAAAGGATAGGAAAAGACTTGCAGGCATGTGGGAAGTCCTGGGTAGGCAACGGTGTGCTGATGCCTACTGTGCTCATAAGATGGGAGTATGATACGCTGTGCTACTTACTGTGTTTCTCTTCTCAATTCAGGGTTCAGTGATGGCACAGCGGCAGCTTGAATTTATCCATGGTTGGGAATATGTACACTATGAAAACAGGCAAACTTAGAGGACAGGGCTTGATCTTAGTTTTGTTGATTGTCTAGATCAGGAACCCTCAAACTTTTTAAACAGAGGGCCAGTTCACTGTCCCTCAGACCATTGGAGGGCTGGACTATAGTTAAAAAAAAAAAAAAAGCTATGAACAAATTGCTATGCACACTGCACATATTTTATTTTGAAGTAAAAAAACAAAACACGAACAAATCCAATTCACATCGCCTCATGTGGCCTGTGGGCCGCAGTTTGGAGACCCCTGGTCTAGATCTAAGAATGGGATGGGAAAAATAGCGCTGACTATATTTAAAATGTGTGTATGTCTATGACTGTTAGATTACAAGTAGCACCAGATAAGTGAGTAAATATTCTTCCAGTAATTGAAAACTCTTACGTGGTTCAGCAAAGAAGACACTCATACCCTTGACGAATGAGTGAAGTCTCAATTCACATGTTTGTTATTTTACTTTTGTCTTGTTAGTTTACTAAATGCAAATATTAAAAACATCATATTGGAAATTAATTGTCAATGCTGTGAGAAATTCTCCTTTGCTGAATCAGATAGTAACCACATATCTATTCATGGCCTGAATGTGGCGAACAGTGCTTCAATGAAAGCTACACTGGGGATGGGTACAAAAGTTTGGAAAAATCAATGAAAGCATTCTGGGAGAACAAATTGGCAAAATTGAATATACAAAAGGGTATTGAATATTTTATGATTTGTAAATTATAAATTTTTAAACAAATTTATACACACAGAGAGATAAATATTCATTTTTTTGGAGAGCTAATCATTAAAAACACTACCTACCTACATAGGGTAGGTTTGAAATAACAGTATGAAAGAAGAAATAATAGACAGAAATTATGAAAAAAAAACAGAAAGAGAAAGGCAGAGCACGAGGACAAATGACATGGAGCCAGATCCTATTGGGAAGGTTCACCCTAAGAACACCGAAAAGCCAGTATAAGTTTTTAAGCAATGATATGTAATGACTGATTGAACTTTTATCTTAAAAATATCTCTGGATATAATTATAGATAGATAGGAGGTGAGCAAGAAAATATGAGGGAAGATCAGTTTTAGGGTATTTCAGCATAATCCAAATGATAAATTATGGCAGCAAGAACCAAAGACAGGAAAACATAATCTGTATTAGTCAGGGTATGTAATGCTGAGATGCTGTAACAAATAGTTCCCAAATATTTAATGGATTACCAAAATAAAGACTATGTTCCATTATAGCTGTGCAATTAGAGGCTTCTCAGGAGGTTTCCATGTGATGATTCAGAGAGGTCACCCCCTTGCATTTAGTGGCTCCATTGAATGGCAGGATCTCGTTGTTACCTAGACTGTGAGGAAAAGGCAGAGCGCGCATAGAGGAAAAAAAGAACATGGTTGCAGATGACTAACATTCCACTGCCCCACAGGAATCATAAAGCCCCCCAAAATATACAGGATTGGCAACAAAATTTTTCCTCAGTGTCCAGGAGAGTTAAATGGTTTCTCTTCAATGTCACTCCTGAGGAGTCTTGTTTCTTGTAACTCCAGACACACTTAAACATTTTGTTTGAATGCATAGACATTTCTTCCTAGTCTTTCAACTTCCTCCTTATAACAAATCCTAGAGCAGCAGTTCTTAACCTGTGGGTCGTGACCCCTTTGGGGGTCTCCTGCATATCAGATATTTACATTATGATTGATAATAGTAGCAAAATTACAATTGTGAAGTAGCAACAAAAATAATTTTATGGTTGGGGGTCACCACAACATGAGGAACTGTATTAAAGGGTTGCAGCATTAGGAAGGTTGAGAACCACTGCTCTAGAGAAATAAGAAAACTGAACCCAGGAAAAGTTTATACTCTGCAGCAAAAAACTTAGGTTTGGGTCTAATTTGGTTTGTGCTCTGGTTTAATCTCTCTATGACTTTAAAATTCTTTTTGTTTGTTTCTGGGCCTTAGTTTTGAAGCTATAAAATGGGAGAAATACCTTTTCAACTTTAAGAAGATCTAATGAAACCAAATCAGTACAGGTAACATATACCTTGTAAGTGTTAGCGTTAGTGCCAGGCACTGAAATTTCAAGACCATCTTAAAGTAATCCTTAAACATACTGATGGGAATATAGCATGCATTTCTACTAATGCAGAGATACCATGATTCTTGATTGAAAAATATTCCTCTTTCTCTGCTGAAATAGCAAGAAGAAAAGCTGTTATTTAGCTTGTCTGGCAGGGAGACACTGCAAAGATGAGCCTGCCCAGCTCTGTCTGCCTGCTCCGCCAGCTGCATGCCTCGGGGTGCAGGAGTTAGCTACACGATGCATACTACTAAGGGGATTTGTGCAATTTCACTGAAATCTGAAAATACATTAATACGTATTTCCTAGACAGTGTTTGTAGATTCCTGGGTGGTGGATAGAGTAAGACTCTGTTTAAACAAACAAACAAATAAAGGCTTTATTTTTAAATTTCTTCTGAACAACATAAAATTTAGTTGGCAACTGGTTTTTATCCAATTGAGAAACAACAACAACAGATGAGCATTGATTTAAAAGAACCAGCAATGAATATATCAATACAGACATACTCTGGTGTGCTTATTATACATGTTTTGTGGAAAAGAGAAGCAACATTTTGAGTTTTCCCAATCCTTCCCTCCCAAAAGGAACGCATGCACTTTCTTTTCTCCGTCATACATCTTCTACCAATCTACCCTTATTGTTTACCTGGAATATTTCCATCACTTCTTCTCTATGGCCAAGTATCTGGCCTTGCCCAGCTCCCAATTGTCCTGTACAAAGGTGGTTCTAATACAGAACCATCTTATCACTCCCATTTTCTAGTCTCCACCTGTAACCTCAGTCACCTAGAGGATAACCTCAGTCACCTAGAGGATGCCATATTTATGGCATCTGCTGTGATGTGAATGTTTGTGTTTCCCTGAAGTACATATGTTAAAATCTTACCCCATAGCAGGTGATATTAACAGGTGGGGCTTTTGGGAGGTGATTAGGCCATGAAGGTGGAGCATCATGGGGGGAATTCCTGCCCTTACAGAAGATGCCCAAGGGAGCCACCTAAACCCTTACACCCTGTGTGGATACAGGGAGAAGGGGCCATCTATAAACAGGAAATCAGAACATCAACCAACACTGAATATGCCTCAGTCTTGAACTTCACATGCCCCAGAAAAGTGATAAATAGATTTATATCTGAATGGACTAATATTGCATAAACGGTCCCTCTGCTGGATTGCAGACCCTCTTTACTATGCCCTCACTCAGCAGAAAGAAGGAAAGAGATCTCTCTGTAGTCCCTTCTGTAAGTCATCAGCTTGGGGTACATATGGGAAGAGTGCCCTTAGCACAAATATGAGGGCAGATTTCCAGTCAGGCCCTTGATTCATGATGCTCCATGAGGTCGGAGGTCTTTAGGGCACACTTGTAGCTGCCAGTCCCCTCCACACACAGAGCAACTTAGGTCTGTCTCACATCTCAGCGAGCACAAAGCCCCACCACCCCACAGCTTTCCCCTGGTAGAAATATTTTATCCATCACAGAACTGGGTTGATGGACACATTTTGTAACCCTGAGCAGTGCACTTCAGGATCAAATCCCCTGAGAACTTGAGTGGATTCATGTCTCCCTTTAGGTTTCTGAGGAGGTCTGGGAGGAAATGAGAAAGCAGGTATTGAAAACAAAGCCAATCTTTGTTAGAAAGTAGCAAAGTAAAAAATGAAAAAAAAAATAGAGTGCAATATGGCTTCTCTTAACTGGTTATGATAAAATGCAAAATAGAGAGAAACAACTCAAAAATGGAGTTTATAATTAAAATGCAAGCAGAATGTAAACATTTGGAAATTTCTCAACCTGGTCATGTGAAAAAAATAAAAAAGCTTATGTAGGAGAAAATCCCAAAGTGTTGGCCAAGAGGCCATTTGATGAAGACAGTAGCAATGGCTAGAAGGAACCAGGTGTTATTCATCAAGCTGCCTCCACACAGATCTCAAAGGATGCTGCAGCAAGCCCTCTAGGGAAGCATCCAGTGGGACAGTGGGATCAGGGCCACTGCAGAAAGGACAATGCCTAGTGGAGCCATGGAAAGGGGGCTACTCCAAAGAACCCACGGCCACAGAGCCACCTGCATGCAGCACTGCCCTGAGCAAGCAACAGGCATACAAATTCAATGCGTGAGAGCTGAGATATGGACTTGATCCATCAGAGCCATCGAGGTAGGGCCACATGGGGACCTGTGAGCTCAACCCCTACCCCAGTCCTTCTGGAAGAAAGACAAGGAGTCAAGGAAGACTATTCTCCAGTGTAAGATCTAAGTCTGTCTGCCCTGTAGGGTTGGGATTTACTTAGGACCAGCTACATCCTCCTTTCTTGCTCCCTTGTGGAATGGAAATGTTTATCCCATGCCTGTCCCATCAATGAATTTTAGAAATACATAAGAACTGTGAGAAATAAATGTCTGTTCTTTATAAATTACACTGTCTGCATGGTATTTTGTTAAAGCAGCACAAAAAGGTTTAAGACACTCTCTATACTGTGTGTGGCCTTCAACCAATTGGTTAAAAGGACTTGAGATCAAAAACTGAGGTCTTCCAGAGAATAAATTCTTCATCAAGCTTGTAGCATTGGCTTCTGCCTGGCTTCCAGCCTGCAGCCTGCCCTACAAATTTTGGACTTGCCAGCCCTTACAACCATGGGAGCCAATTCCTTAAAATAAATGTCTGTGTGTATGTGGGAGGGGACATAATAAAGATAACATACAAATACCATACAAAATTATATTTGTAAACCAAAGATACATTTAAATCTTGCCCCAAATTTACCAAAATCACCATTCATGGAACTTTAGATTATTAAATCTGGAAAGACTCCGGAAGTCACTGGATCCAGCCTTCTCAATCAAAGCATGTTAAATTACTTAACCATTATTCCACCTCCAATTCCCCTAATATTTTTGGATGCACAACATACTCATGGCTTTGTTGAGATTCCACAGCATGAATTATATCCTGGAACAATCATGAGAAAATGAGAGTTGCCTTAAGATTGACAACGTTTCTTTTCCTGGCAAAATTCTTGCTTCATGTGGGAGCAAAATCCTTAGTGCATCCTAAATTTGTTAGTCATAGAAAACTTTGCAAAAGCTGGATCCAACTCTGTCTGACAGCATGCTGCATCACCTTCTGATTTCTCTAACTATATTCTGAAGTTTCTATACCCTCTGCCGTTAAAGAGACTTTGCACCCTCCAACTGTATCTGTTGACATCTTTCCATCCAATTGTGACAACCATGCAGTGCATGCCATGGGAGACTGTTAGCAAAACATTTCTAAAGAGCTGTCGTTTAGTGTTTTTGAGGAAATTCTAACAGGGAGAAGTTTGGGTTCACTGTATCGTGTTTCTTTCACCTGTGAGCCAGCCTTTTCCATACTTGTCATGTTCACTGTTAGATTCAGATCATTCATTTCTTCTGTTAGGAACGCTAGGTTCTTTGAAGTTACTTAATCTTTTTGTAGTTATTATCTATGTCTCCTTTATTGAAAAGTGTTAAATCCAGTGGTTATTGATGCATAAATATATGCTGAGAGGGCAAAAAACAAATCGGCATTGAAGGAGGCAGCAGTTCAGGCAGAGTGAGTCCCACCCAGAGCCAAGTTCAGGAAGAAGAAGCAGGGACGCCGGCCACTTTTTCACATTTCTTTCCTTTTCTTCCTCCCCCATATCTGCCTTCCTCTTAGGCCCGAAATATTGGAAAGCAGCTTTGGGATAGTAGAAAGGGCACTAGACTCATAATTGTGCAATCTGTTGGGGGGTTCTTTGAAGTTGAGAGTGAAACTCAATTTTCTCATCTATAAAATGGAAATAATACCATCTTTACAAAGTTTTCATGGAGGACAAAATAAAACTTTATAAAATATCAAATTTATACACAGACGTACACACATACAGCAGCTTATTTTTACTGTTGATCAAAGTACTTTGCAAAAGTCTCCCAAATCTGTCACCTGACGCTTTTTTTCTACTTCGATCCACACTTTCTCTACCAATTCTTTGTTCCCCAAACACTATAGACACAGATTTTCTGCCACTAACATTTGGAGAAACATGTGTTTTCCCTGATCTTAAGAAACATAAATAATACAAGCTTCCCTTTCCCTTTCTGTATCAATATCTTTCTTCACATATTGGAATTTTAAGGAAGTTTTTCTAGGAAAGGTCTGGATGTGGGAGTGAGAAATCTAAAGCCCCCAAGAGCTCCACTTTATACTGAATATGCTTATGGAAAAAAACGAGTAAAAAACAATAAAGTTGACCAAATATTGACATCTGCCAAAATAAAACATTATAAAAATATGCAAAATAGACAAATCCAACTACTTGAGGTTTCAAATATACCATAAACTCATTAGATGGAACAGAAGATCTCAATCCTATTAGCCATGATCTCACTTTTTCACATTTCTTTCCTTTTCTTCCTCCCCCATATCTGCCTTCCTACCTTTGTTCCTTCCTTCCTTTTTTTCTTCTAATCTACAAGCAATCAATCTTAGTTAATCTTCAAAATTATTAAGTCTGTGAGCCAGGTTAAAATGTCATGTGTGTGCAAGAGATAAATAAATTAGTAAAGTGGGGAAGTGGAAGAAACTCTCTGAGTGAGTGGCCCAGCAGACAGGTCTGCTTGTGGTTTTGTGAAATGACCTTTGTGCTTAGTGTGAGAAAGTCTGCAGCTCACTCAGAGATTCCGACGTTCTTACCACAAAGAGATTTTTCACTCAAAATTGGTCAAGAAAAATACGCTTTATGGTAAGGATATTGGGGTCACACAAGAATTGAGTAGAACCTGCAGTAAACTTGAATCAGATGGAGAATGAAGCCAGAGGCTTGATCTGGAATTAAAGTTGACTTCGGACATAGATGGGAAACCCTCAATGGTCATGCAGGTAACACCACTGCTTCATGTGTGGAGGCAAAGGAAATTGGGGGTGATGAGGCCGTGACAAGCTGCAGAATGCCAGTCTCACCTAACAGCACTAACATTAAATGTTTCAAGGTAACACAAAGATCTGTCAAGCAAACGTTAAAATTAAACAATGTGAGCCCACCTGTTTAAAACTTTGCTGAAAGGATTGCTCTCCAGTGCTGCCTCCCAGGGCCAACCTGGTGTCTAATGTTCTTTGTGGCTCTCTCCTGTTTTTCTCTACGCAACAGGGGGGCTAACTGTTGACTCATGGCTTTTGCTTGCGTGCAGCTCATTAGAGCTTCCCTTCCTCTTCTACATCACGACATTCCTCAGCACATTTCTGTTTTCTGTTTTTACTTCCTCTATTGCAATGCTCATTGCTCAATTTTCAAGAGAGAAATATGAGCAGTTGAGTTAATCTTCTGTGAACCAAGATGCACAGCCTAAGGGTGGGGTGCTCACCTCTGGGCCCTTTCCACTATAGTGAGAGGACTTGATGTTATGAACTAGAGCATGTTAACTCAAGAAGTAAACATGGAACATATTTGGGGCTGCACAGCTGGATGCTGTATTTAACGAGGGCATGGCTAAGAAATAGCGAGATACTAATGGCCTGCTCTGGAATGTGGTAGTGCACGGTCTGTGCAACAGTGTGCTGTGGGCCTGGCAGAGCCCTTTCTAAAATTGTCGGGACAATGCATACAATGGTTATTTCTAGTGACCTCTGCCTAATTTAATTGGGATTTGATTCTGAACCTGTTTTGAAAATGCTTTCTTTGGCATTAAACTAATGCAAGGGATGAGGATTGGTGGATAGATGTTTAATAACAGCATTTTTAGTCTGACCATTCCATGCCATATGAGAATCCAAGCCACATTAAACAGGAAAATTCCAGAGAAATATTACACAGATATGCAGGCTATTCATAAGGACCCACAGAGCAGAAAAATAGAAAAGCTAGAATATCATGGACTATAATCCTTAAAATAGGCATTGTTTATAATAGCAATAAATGGTTAACAATGATTAAAAAAAAAACTATATAGGGATTGTTCAAATTATTGAAAATAACCCATTCTTCCACAATATATGGATTACTTTCATAGACAATCACTTAAATAAATAATATTTTTAACCCAAAATGAGTATTAAGGTGAAACATGGCTTTGCAGAAAGCTAAAGTTCTAATTGTGATAATTTCATGATTATAAAAGTGTGTTCAGTAGGGATTTTGTGCTATATTTAGAGAACAAATAATCGATAAGGGTTCCACAGTCCCTAAGATTTCACATTGCCCACAGCCTGCTAGGTGCTGAGAATAGTTCTATACGTTGATACTGAGAATAGTTCTATATGTTGGTGCTGAGAATAGTTCTGTATGTTGGGGGCTGAGAATAGTTCTATATTTTGGGGCTGACAATAGTTCTGTATGTTGGGGCTGAGAATAGTTCTGTATGTTGGGGGCTGAGAATAGTTCTATACGTTGGGACTGAGAATAGTTCTGTATGTTGGGGGCTGAGAATAGTTCTGTATGTTGGGGGATGAGAATAGTTCTATACGTTGGGGGCTGAGAATAGTTCTATACGTTGGGACTGAGAATAATTCTGTATGTTGGTGCTGAGAATAGTTCTATATGTTGGGGGCTGAGAATAGTTCTGTATGTTCGGGCTGAGAATAGTTCTGTATGTTGGGGCTGAGAATAGTTCTATGAGTTGGGGCTGAGGATACTTCCATAAGTTGGGGCTGAGAATAGTTCTGTATATTGGTGCTGAGAATAGTTCTATATGTTGGGGCTGAGAATAGTTCTATATGTTGGGGCTGAGAATAGTTCTATATGTTGGGGGCTGAGAATAGTTCTGTATGTTGGGGCTGAGAATAGTTCTATATGTTGGGGACTGAGAATAGTTCTATATGTTGGGACTGAGAATAGTTCTGTATGTTGGGGCTGAGAATAGTTCTATATGTTGGGGCTGAGAATAGTTCTGTATGTTGGGACAGAGAATAGTTCTATATGTTGGGGACTCAGAATACTTCTATATGTTGGGGCTGAGAATAGTTCTACATGTTGGGGGCTGAGAATAGTTCTGTATGTTGGGACTGAGAATAGTTCTGTATGTTGGGGCTGAGAATAGTTCTATACTTTGGGGCTGAGAATTGTTCTATACATTGTGGCTGATTGTAATTCTATATGTTGGGACTGAGAATAGTTCCATAAGTTGGGGCTGAGGATAGTTCTATACCTTGGGGCTGAGAATAGTTCTGTATGTTGGGACAGAGAATAGTTCTATACATTGTGGCTGATTGTAATTCTATATGTTGGGACTGAGAATAGTTCTATATGTTGGGACTGAGAATAGTTCTCTACGTTGGTGTTGAGAATAGTTCTATATGCTGGGGCTGAGAATAGTTCTATATGTTGGGACTGAAGAGATAAATAGATGCAATATTTGCCTTGGACTCTTGAGCTGAGAGGGGGTTTTAATTTAGTTGCAAGCCAATGAAGAGAAAGTTCCTACAGCACCCAATTGATAATCCACCAAATAAGTTTTGGGTATCTATCACGTATAAAATACTCTGTTTGGCAATCTAGAAATATACACAATAAGTATAACATGGTTTCAATGATCAAGAAACATATAATCAAGTTGAAGAGGTAAGAGATACATGGAAAGTTAAGAAACAAGAGTTTATTAAGTCATAAAATTACAATATTGCAATATCCTAAATAAGGTTAATAAGTAAGAATATTCCGCAGTAGGTACAGACTATTTAATTTACGTGCAAATTGATTCTTGTGGCCGACTCTTTCAACATTCTACCTGTAGGTTAATACCAAGGTACAATTTTTCCAATTTCTTTGTACTTCAGTTTTTCTTAAGCTCTGTGATGTACCCAAGAAACACTTCTGTGTGGGTGTACTTCTGCTACACAGCAAAAATATATAGTTAAAATTCCAATACTGTAAATGGCATTTCACAAATTAATTCAAAAGTCTGGAACTGTTTTCAATCAAGAGAAAATATACTTCCACATTGAGAAAGCTCTTCTAAATTACCAATCAGAAAATAGATATGTGCTAATTTAAGGTTAGTATTCAAATGAAAGTTCTGATCAGCACAAGGTTCTATGTCAATCTGTATTAATTATCTTTTAAGCCACGTTTTATAAGCACATTTATTTAATATACAAGAAGAAATTATATTACTTATCATGCCCATGATGACTACTTTTACTGAATTTGGCAGGTGTAATCAGCAAGTTTTATTTTAAATTTTTAATGAAGAAAACTAATGTGAAGTATGTCTAGCCAAAACGTGATCAATCTGTAAGCTTGATGACAAATTCGTAAAACCATGGATTCACCATAGCACAAAATGATGCCAACTGGATTATGGGCTGCTTATTATGGAACGTGTCATTTTGAATATTTAGAAATCACTAACTCTTAACTGTAGTACAAACAATACTGAAATGAGAAAAAGGGAAATCACCATTTACAGGGAGCGTGTTCTTAGTACTCACCATGCACCAGGCATTATTCTAGGTACAGGGATGTATTAGGGAAAAGTAATTTCCCTCTGAAAGCATCAATCTGCCTAAGGAAAGCTGGACAGTAGGGAATGCACCATGCAGAGTGTGTGCCGAGGACTGTGACTGGCGCCCAGTGGTGAGGTTCGTGGGGAGCTACATTTTACATGCAAGGGGCGTGGGGGCTGCGTGGCACAGATGCTGTTTTTCAGGGTGCTCCCCCTGGCATTTTTCATGAAGTAAAATTTAAGCCGAGACATTAAGAAATGAGGAGGACTCTTGGGCTTTTTCCATGACTTAGTAATTATGAATTGGGCTGCAATAAACATTCTGGTACATTGTTATGATGTGATTTTTGGTCTTCTAGGAATTACAGGATTGAATGGCAGATCTATTTTAAAAGGGAACACTTCTACACT